>JALLOT010003449.1:0-11272 GCA_036939595.1 Thalassiosira livingstoniorum | reverse complement strand
CGGCCATCCCCGTAGACTCTACATTAGGAATTAGTAATAAAAATCGTCAATTTTCCATGGAACAAAAAATATTGACCATTTGTCAATTTTCCACCAAACAGACCGAGTACCAGGAGTATGACAATAAAACATGATCAGACGTCATCTAGGTGGCCTTCGGTGTTCTTGAAAGTCAAATCAAATTCTGAAAACTGGTGTAAAGCGGAGTCCGGTAGTTTTTGACGGGTACAAAAATTCTAGAACTAAATGAAACGCACTGATTTCATTGAAATAAGACAAATTTTCTTTATGACGTCATCAAAATGTCATCAAGACAGTATTTTTTTGGGTGTTTTTATACCCCAATACAAAATTTCTACATATATGATGTCACATATCTTATTAGTGCCATATTCCTGCCAAGTACATTGCTTTTCTTGTTTCGTCACGGTTTTTTTGCAATTCACGTCCTTGTATGAAAAATCACGAAAATCTCGTGACTTTAGGATGTTTCAGTGGTACAGTAAAAAATACTCCTATTGTGAGTATTGTATGGTATTGTACCTATTCTATGATACCGCGCTAATAAATGAATGCTAAGGTAATACTAATACCGTATGTACGTACTAAGTACAGCAAAATGGCACCTACATAATGCCATACTCGTACTTACGTGCATAAGTACTTACCTTACCACCTCGTATGAATTCAACATAATTGAAAAATAAAAATATATCACTTCATTATCATCTCATTATTGGCACTTTGCACCTGCTTTGCATCAATAATATCAATAATGTGAGCTTAAAATTTGGTTGAAAGTGCGAGTGAGCACGCAAAAAATCAAGGTATTACCATGGTAATATTATTATGAGGTAAACAGGAGCACCTTATTATCATTTTTTGTGATTAAATGCTACTTACTATTCCTACCTGCTACCCACCAATTGCCAGCAATGCGGGTCTATTGAATGAATGTCGCCCAACAAAATCTTTACCTTAAGATATCTCACTTTGGGCCAATGCAAATATGTGTGAAAAAAGCCCTCAGATTTTAACCTAATATCCATAGAGACCATGCGGAAAGAAATCCTTCTTATCCACAACCATCAGACGGAGATATCGAAAGAATTAAGATTACCATATCCATCTAAACGGGAGAGTCAGCAGAACACAGAATGAAACGGGCAAGAAATATCTTCACATCATTCACAGCATCATTTCTAGCCGTGGCATGCACACATCCCAGCGAAGCATCAAATGTAATTTTTGAGACCCCATTTGTCTTGAATCAAAGGGGTCACGGAATTTCTAGAAGTTTGCGCCATCAAGACGAGTCACAAAGAATGCACCTAGTGTCGTCGGGAGAAGGGACAGGCTTGTCGAGTGTTGGGGATGACCATTTTGGAGAACATCAAATTTTGCGATCAGACCAAGTGCCATCTGTAAAAAGCTTAAATTTTTTGGGTGGTGAAGAAAACCAAAAGGTCGATGGAAAGCTTCCATTTCACGATAATAATGTCTTCATTAATGATGGGGAGTCGGATGGTGACTTACAGTTGAGTGTCTTGAAGCTTGGAAATGACGACTCCATCGTGATAGAAATTCAATCAACATACGAATCAAAGGGAAAGAGAGCCGATGTACTCTATGAGCCCTTGACTTTAAAGGGAGAGTCGGGTAGGAATGCATGGAGGGGAGGCCTTGGCCAACTTGGGCGTAGTACAAACAATGAAGATGTAAAAGCTCACGGCCTGGACATACGCGACAATATTAAATTTCCGTCAAGACGAAGAATACAAATGAAGAAGAAAGGGAAAAAGAAGAAACAAAAGAAGGCGAAAAAGAACGGCAACGACGTAAAGAAGAAAGGAAAGAACATTGGAAAAAAAGCAAATGACAAAAGACCTAACAAAGGTGCAGGGGGCATCAGTGGACAGGGAGAATGCAAAGCTGTGATGAAAAGCCATGTCAGCAAGAAAGGCAACATCTGTTTGAAGCCATCCGATCCCTATCGAACTTGCTTTCAGAGATCGGATTCGCCCTCTCGTGGAGGCCAATGCAATGTCATTCGCCGAGATGAATATAACGATGGTGCGAGGGGCGATAGTTCCAGCGAAGTACAACCTTACACACCTCCTTATGTCGGCCCTGGCGAAAGAATGATTACTGGAACTTTGCATTTGAACATGTTTCAAGACAAGACGCCAATCAATTGTGACAACATGGTTGAACTGGAGGAAACTGTGCTCAACTTTTTGGCCGACAACATTGGCAGTGAGCGCACGTATGAGCCGGTGTGTGCTTTCATTTCTGAAAATGCATACAACAGACAAAAAGTACCAGATCAAGATGGAAGGTCGGTGGAGTCTACTGCATTGGAAGTAGAGCTCACGTTTGTTGAAAAGTCCAGATTTCAGAGAGGTTTATCTACTGCGTCTGAGAATGAAGAAGATAGAAGACTGCAACAAGGAGTTCCAAATCGTTGCTCTTCGACAAATTTTTCTCTGTGTTGCTCACAGAGAGCAATCAATGGAAATTTGGGTGAATACTGCAGACGATCAGGATGCAGTTTTAGTCAATGTGGAACAGGGCGAGTAAGTCCACGTATTCCAAATAAACCAAATAAACCAATCAAACCAAAGAGTCCAAACAGACCAAAGAAACCTAAGAGGCCAAAGAGGCCTAAGAGGCCGAAGAGGCCGAAGAGACCTAAGAGACCAAATAAACCAAAAAAGCCTGGGATGGGCGATTGGAGTCATCAAACACCGCCAATGTGGGATGACACATCCTACCATGGAAAGTCAGGCAAAAGCACAGGCCACCGAAGAGAGTTGTTTGCTATCAGAAATCTCCAGAACGCTTGTCCATGGTATGGTGCAACAAAAGGTAACGATTTCAACATCGTGGTTCGGAGCTCAACTGATTTCTCACCATTAGAGACATTTGCCATTGTGGGTGCAGCTAATACATGCGCAGCTGCCACCTGCAGTAACAATCTCTTCAGCACTGAACGGTTTGGCACGCCATCATTGACATGCGAAGAGTTTGCACGGTCAGGTTGTGGTCGAATTGAGGATCTTTATCCGCAGCCAAACTTTTCCGAAGATTGTTTGCTATTCACTGATTCACCAACGCCATTTCCCACATCTTCACCCCCAACGGAAATGCCAAGTTCTGGTCCTCCTACTTCAATACCAACATATGGCCCAACAGAAGAGCCAACAACAGCAGTGCCCACTTATTCACCTTCCACCATTCCGCCTACTGTTGCACCGACACTGTTTCCTACAACTACTCCCACTAATTTTCCAACCAATGAACCAACAGGTATTCCCACCCAAATTCCTACGGATTTTCCAACTTCCATTCCAACTGGATTACCGACAATTGAACCCACCAGTTCTCCTACAATTGAACCAACGAACTCACCAACATTATTCCCAACGATTGCGCCCACTACACCCTTGCCTACTCCCAACACACCGGAGCCTACAATGACGCCTACGTTTTTCCCTACTGTTGAACCCACAGCCGCTCTTACAACGGTCAATCCCACATCTTCACCTACATTCTCCCCCACTTCCACACCTACGGTTTTACCGACAGATGTTCCCACTTCCCTTCCTACTGGTTTGCCTACGCCTTCTGAGCTCACCATTGATCCTACTTTCTCGCCTACATTTGTCCCGACACCTCTACCTACTGAAGAGTAAGTAAAAAATCTACTTGAAATGTCACTTCTTTGCACATTTTCATTTTTCAATTCCCAATTAAAATCAGTGGGGAATCCATAGTCAACTTTTGTTGTTCTAACATTTCATTGCTTATTTCCTTCTCATTCTCCCTCAGTCCCACAATTTCTCCCACCGGACTACAATCACCTCCAACTGCATCACCGTCATTTTCACCCACCCTCTCGCCACTAACAACAGATGCGCCAACTGGATTTCTCGCAACGGAGTCTCCCACATTTAGTCCTACTACGCAACCAACTCTTTCACCCTCTCCCCCTGTGAGTTCATGTACCTTATTTTTGTCTTCATATACTAGTCAAAACTTATCACTTTGTCTTTTACAGCCAACGATGGATCCAACACTAAATCCCACATTACCTCCGACTGACGCGCCAACAACCCCATCGCCAACAGAGTAAGTAGCAACATTTGCATGATCTTTCAGTTTATGGAAAAAAATCGAGAACTTACAATAAAATTCACCTAACTACTATCCAATGAAACCAGATCTCCAACTATTGAGCCAACGCAATCACCAACATTTTCACCTGTGAGTAGCAATATTTCTTTTTCGTCTCGGATGCACAAAAAATGTGTCTCACCCTGTTTTTCTTTGCAGACCTTCATTGATGTTCCCACAACGTCGCCCACAATGACCCCCACTGATTCTCCAACCTTCTCTCCTGTTGAACAACCGACTCTTTCCCCCACATTGGACCCTACACAGTAAGAGGTACTACTGGATTGTTCTATTGCTTGCAAGGGTTTAGCTAACAATAATTTTTTGTCACAAACTAATAATACAATCTTTCCGACTACCGTGCGATGAAAATAGATCTCCAACTCTAAACCCAACTCTGAACCCCACACTATCTCCAACATTAAACCCTACGCTTGACCCCACCCTCTCTCCTACTCTTGACCCCACGCTCTCTCCAACTCTGGTAAGTGGTTCAGGCTCTGGAATTATCAGCTCATTAAATACATGGGAGATCCAATACTTTTTCCAATTGTAGAGTCACGTTCATGTCTGACACAATTTCTTTGTTTTTGTTGCCTTAGCAACCTTCCATGAGTCCAACAAAAAGTCCCACCAAAAGCCCCACAAAGAGGTAAGAGGATTTCGGGTACCATTGAAGCATGCGTATATTTGGTACTAATGATGTTTTTCCTTTGTCAAAGTCCGACCAAATCACCAACAACTAAGCCAACAGCTAGTCCAACCTATCCTAAGCCCACCGCAGACGATGACGAAGAAGTGGTTCTTGCAGGAGAATCATCTATTCTTTTGGTTCTTTCAAATGATGACCCCGGCAGTCCAGATCTATCACTTTACGTGAGAGAAGTTACTGGAGGAATCAATGGCGAATGTGAATTGATTGATGTTGAAACTGTTGTTCTTTACACACCAGATAATGGATTCACAGGAGATGATGTCTGCTCTTATGAAATGTGTGACGAACGCGGACCACCCTTTTGCGATAGTGCTACAATAGGAATTACTGTTGTCGCGTTGGCTGATAATGTTGTTGTGGCTATCACCGAGGATCGGTATAGAGATGCCTTGAACAGACCAACCACTAAACCCACATCTGGCCCAAATAACCCAGCCAACAAACCAACCGCGAAACCAACTACGAAACCCACTATAAAACCAACTGCAAAACCAACCATGAAACCAACTGCGAAATCAATCACGACGCCAACCACGAAACCAACCACAAGACCAATCAATAATCCTGCCGTTGTGCCTTCCATCAAACCAACCGCCAAGTCAAGCTCGCTTTCGCCACCTCCCACCGCAGGGACTGCCAATTTCCAATCTGGCGAAACAACATCACCGACCTATATCCCAACGAATTCTCCAACGTTTGAACCCTCGTATGTTCCAACTTCTGGCATATAGATTCAAGCTTTTTTTCTCTCTCAAGAAAAAGGAGCATCACTGATGTCAGCAATCTTCATTGAAAGTTCATAATCACTACTACAGAAAACCAAAGCATTTTCTCTTTTGAAGTATGCGTTTGCCTCTTAATAACTCTCAGTTTCTAACATGTGTCACCTTGAAAAAACATTGCACTGTTAGTTAGAAACTTTTGTATTATAAAACATATGTACTTTTTGCAACGATGGATTCATGCTTTAGTTCTGCATGCAATCATAATGGCTACTTCCTCAAATCTTCTTAGGACTATTCGGAGTGCTTGAGTTGCTTTTGTTAGAACAGAATTTGCCCCATGCGCAATTCAAACACTAAACCCTCATTTTATAAGAGACAGCACCTATTGGTGCGTAAACTCACCCGAACATATTTTGCAATAAATAATGGTGCTTTGTATCAAATTTACCACAATGTTTTTCGATGTTTTCATGAAGTTGAGCTGGAAGTGCACGTAGTAGTTGAGATTTGGCATTACTGAAAAGAAAACATACCCTAAAAAGTAAAGTGTTGCTTAGAAGCGACAACGTTTCGGATGAATTCCAGTTGACAGTAGAAAACGTGGGGAAATTTGGATCTAATCACTTTACTGTGCTGCTCTTTTCCAAAATGCCTCCTAACAAATTACAAACTCGTTTCAAAGTGTCAGCTTTGGATTGAAAATCAATAAAAAAATCCTCTCGATAATGTCCTGTTTACTCAACATCACACACAACACTGCCTTCCTTCTCTACCACTATGAGAGTGGAGAGCATCAAACAAGAACCAATGTTTTATCACTGAAATAAAACACAAAAGATTGAGTTTCTAAAGTTGCAAAAAGCGAATGCATATGCTGACAACTTGTTCCTTCATTGTTGTGTAAGTTTGTTTGGAATCAGAACAAAATTATCATTCATTGATAGTAAATGTCATGGTCAGCAAAGACAACAATACAAGTTGTATCACATTGAAATGGTATTGCTGTAAGATTCATGTTATTTGATGGAAAAGTTGTACTTTTATTCGACCCTTTTAGTTTCAACATGATTTATCACTCACATACTCATAACATGGAAATAACAGAAAATCAATAATATTTTCAATGACATCTAACTTTTTTTAATTTCCAGGTATTTTTTGTTTTGATCATTAAACAGCTGAAAAAAATAATATCATCAACAATATTGACTTACTACTAAGCACAAAAACCACTCATGTCAGCAAAAATATTTTGGTATTTCATCTCAGAACTCAGAGCCAAAGCAGATATTTTATTTTCTTTGCCCCTACATAAGGTAACAGAAAAGTGACTAAAACCCTAGCTTTGGTTTCAATTTCTTTGTACAATCCAATTTTTGTTCTTGATCCCTTGATATATTGTGTAGTAATGAAAAAGATTTTTACTATGACACAAATAATTTTTGTTACAGCTAGTGATAATGTCTTGCATCTGTTTGGTTTGATGAGGGTATTATTTGGTGACATAGACTAATTTTTGTTAACTTTATATGAGTAATCTTTAAGTAGTGGCCAGTTTGGAACTGTTAGTTATTCTATTCTGTTTTGTTCTGAATTATATTGACACAAGCTCTGAGTCTAAGGCTTTCTGTTTACACAAAAAGGGAAGAATATTTTACATTATTGTTCCTATCTTGTGGGTTTTTTCTGACACGTATGGAACATTTTTATGGCCATTTGTAATTTATCATGGAATTGGTTGGAATATAAAATCTTATTTAGTTATAGAGGAAATCAACTTAAACCAACCTAAACTTAATTGTTTACAGTGATGATGTCATATCTTTTCAATCAATACTTTGTGCTCAGTATTTCAATGCCATGCTTGACATGAAACAAATAAATAAAAGTTCAATGTTACAATGTATGCTATATATTTAACTTCAAAAGCAATCCCAGTAGAAGATGGGATTGCTTTTGAAGTTAAATATATAGCATACATTGTAACATTGAACNGGGTTTAGTGGGGGTTATGACATGAAAAAATATTGTATCAACTGGTTATGGGCCCTATCTAGTGAATTCAAAAAGAATGTGATTTATTGGTCAGGGATTTAATTTTTTGCAATTCCTCCTATGAAGAACACGCCCACCAATTTATGTTGATTCTTGAAATATTTCCTTATCTAGATTCTAAATGAAACTCTGAAAAAGACAAATTAGGTTTAACCTCAAATTATTATTACAGTCATTTCTTGGTATTTTTCTTTGTCTATTGATTATATGAGACTCAATGCATCATGGATTTAATGACAGATATTTGAAATTATTTTTATGATGATCATTCCTAGCTACCACATAATATTTACTTTCTAGTTTTTTATTTTTTTATCAATATTTGAAAAGTAGTATTTGAATCTCTAAAAATATTGTATTTGTCCTTAGGATAATTGCAAAAAAGTACTCCAATGCACATTGTTCAACATTGGTGCTTGAACTGCACACTTATTTTATCTCAATGTTAGATGTAGGAAAGATTTTTACAGCAATAAGTATCTTTATTGTTACAACTAGAGGCACAGGAAGTAAATAATAAATTTGATTGAATGTGACTTGATAGTTTAGTTCTAGGGAATATTTGTCTGATCTGTCACTCATTTCATATCAAAATAAGATGAGCTCATATTGTTTAGAAACTGATGTTCCACTAATATGTTACTTGAAGTTCAAGGTAGGGATTTTACTAATAGTACTATGAATTGTCATTGGTAAATTTATGGATCTCCCTCAGTCTTACAAAATGAAAAGTGGTAGAAGGTTGATAAAATATCTTTCAAGAAAAAGACTCAGACTCAGACCCAGATCCAGACCCAGTCAGGGCCAGGTTGACAAGAAAACACATTGAGTATATACTTTCACTTGAACTTGAAGAGATTTAAAAAATATCTTAACTTAGGTAAAAACAAAAAAAAACTTCATTGACAAGGTTGAGTGTATCATATGTAACAAAGTTGGAGATCATTTTTATTGACACAAATGGCTTATATTATACGTGAAACATTCAGCATGAACATTTATGTCTATGATCATTTCTCTTTCAACACACTGCACATTTAGATACTTGGTCCAACATAATTTGGGTGAGAATGTTACATTTTAATACAGATACTTGGAAAGTCCAAACAAAATAATTATACTGCAAAAACTGTTTGAATTGTTTGTTGATGGAGTTATCTTGAAAAGGTACTTTTGTCAGAACTTGGTCAGACATATCAGGTATAATTTTTGATATCATTAGTTATAAATAAAAAATAGATTTTTTTTGTTGAATTTCAGTTTCTTACAAAAAATCTTACTATCTGGTTTTGTTATTTGTGCTAGTCAGCTCTCCATAGTAAGTCACATGGGTATGAAACTTACCACTCTAGAGAAAAACCTTGTTGCATTGTTAAATGAAGCAAAATGTTTAGTCATTCCTTGAAATTTATTGAAGGTACGACTAAAAAATTTAGCTGGATCCACATTGTGTGAATGTGCCATACCTAAACATACAAAATAATAGAAACAAAAAGGTTCAAGTGCATTATTTCTGTCTTCTTTTTTTGCATTGATGGAAATGAAATGAAATTTCTAGTGCCTAATTCTTCATTATTGCTGTAAATTCTTTCTCCCCTTTTTGCACTTCTCCTAGGCAAGGCATGTTTCTCAAAGAAGTGATTGAATTGCAAATATCACTGTAAGTTTTATTTTAAACACGCTATTGGGGATAAAAAAGAACATAAACTTTTCATCCCTTTAGATTCCATGATATTTCATAGTAAGTTTATATAGCATTTACATGGAAAAGGGAATTGATGCTATGTAAACTTATCATATA
Source organism: Thalassiosira livingstoniorum (assembly GCA_036939595.1). Lineage (NCBI taxonomy): Eukaryota > Bacillariophyta > Thalassiosirophyceae > Thalassiosirales > Thalassiosiraceae > Thalassiosira > Thalassiosira livingstoniorum. Next base: position 1,800 of record JALLOT010003449.1, on the reverse strand, counting down.
TTTTCTTTTTTTATTATTTTTTGTACTTTTTTGTTTTTCAAGCAAAATCTGCATAACTCTTATCAAATTCATTAATAACTATATAGTCTATGTATCCTTTAAACAAAAAATATGATTTCCAAACATACTTTTATGTGACTTCATACGGTATCTAAACACCCCTGCTACACTTAATCTCAAGGTTGTGTGCTCAATGAATCAAATAACTATGATTTCTTATGTGAGATATGTGGTGCATGAACCTCTCTATTTTTAAATGTTTCTTAAGTCACTATCCATAGAATCATGATCTTTGTATATGTACCATTGATAATTGCATTCATCCTATCACCATCAATTAATTTTGTGTATGATGTTTGAAGTCTGGATTCCATTAGCATTATTCATGAATGTTTGTTCACATAGTCATTTAACACAACCTTGACTTTGCTTGTATTATTGGTCTGTTAGTAATAAGTAGGCTTTAATAGATGTGCTCTACCAGAATCATATCAGTGTGTATTGCATTTGATATCCTCATCAAATGATATGAGTCTGTCTTCTTGATTTCCTTCCGTCACATACTAATATTGTATACACAAGTGTGGGGGGTAAATATCTTATCACAACAATAAAATCAGTTCAGTTTGCCCCAAATTTAAAGTAAAAGCTGCATTATAGTACTATAAGGTTTCCGCACTCTATATATTGATGTTGGATCAATGATCATTTGAAAAGTGTACAAAGAAATGTGAGGTGTTTATTAATACTAAATTTGAAACATCTTATTACCATTCTTTTATCACCTAGAAATGCATTAACCCTTTTACTATTTACCGTCACCAGTCACATTAACATTTACCTGGTAACTACCCAGTAAATCAAAAATTTACCCAGTAAAAAGTGATTTCCCTTCTTTTGAAAATCAACTGGTACAAAATGGTAAACAGGTTAAATAAGGGTAAATAATGGTAAATGAACATGAACATAAACACCAGAAAATAACATACTAAGTACATTATTTTTCTAATACAACATACTTTTTGTCAAACAATAGTCTCTTTTGACTCTTTTTTTCATTAAATTGAAACATAATTAATCAAGTTAGTGTTGATGGATGTAATTGGATCTTAATACTTTGGTACAGCTGAACATAATAAATTGTAAATGGTGGTGGTAAATTTTCTGTTTACCACAGTTAATGGGTAGGGTGAATTTTGAATTTACCTCATGTAAAGGCCAAGCAAAAACTGGATTTACCTGGTAAATACAGATCTTGTTTTTTATTTTTGAAATATCCTCAACTCTTCCATTGAAGTTGTTTTGTGAGTATCTTTATATTAGTTAGACTATACATTGAACTTTTGAAGTACAAGATTGAGGGTGCTGCATTTTGATAGGCTTGAATTTCTTGGTTATACTGTTGAAAAAAATGGTTACTTTGATGAGGAGCATACTATTTTGACATTTTTGAGAGAGAAAATAAAGAAGAATTTGTGCATGGATAATAAATCAACAATCATTTCTCTTGCTATATGAGTTATATAACAAAAAAGAACCTGCTAAAATGGCAAGTAAGTTATTACTTGATTTAAATGGTGATATATTTTGATTTTATGGTCTTGGTTAGATTCTTTAAACAATTGCTCAGGATTTATACTAAGTAGCATCATTGTGTTGAGCAGTCTTTGACTTTATTCCTGATGTAATCATTTGTATATTATTTTTTGGACTAGTTTTTGATTTTGTTTTTATGATTCTTAAGTTTTTACTTTTACTTTTACTTTTACTTTTACTTTTACTTTTACTTTTACTTTTACT
>JALLOT010003448.1:0-11268 GCA_036939595.1 Thalassiosira livingstoniorum | reverse complement strand
TTTCATCACGCTACTAAAAGTTGCGCTTTAAGTCACGTTAAAAAATAACGTAATTCGCGTGATTCTGGGATGTTCCAGAGGCTGCTTATGTCCCTCCTTTTCCTTGATGATTGATTGAGTTCAGAATTCAGAAGTCCCGATCTTGCTGTGTAAACCCACGAACCAGCCTCAAAGTCATTCCCCCTTTTTCATCATTCATCAGATTATTTTTGTTCGCAACAACACCAACAACATATCCAACAAACTGGTGTAGTTTTCCGTTACCATCGCACCTTACTTCCCACTTCGAAGTGATTCGTGCTGATCATTAGGAGCAGCAAAAATGTATCTGATGAAACCTATTGTTCTTCTCCCAGGGAGAAGGATTATGGACGCACTTGATCTTTCCAGAATAAAACAATTAAATTCAGTCATAGCGACATTGCTCATTTGTGCAATCGTTTCGAAAAGATTGGTGCTGGTCAAAGCTCATCAGAACAACATCGTTTCTTCAGCACCCGCGGCATCCAAATCAACATCTGAATCCAACCCATCAGGTGTTCGTGGTAATCGTGATCTTGATGGTGGAAACGGCTATAAGAAAACCAGTAGCGACATCGAAGGCACCTTGAGCAATTTAGATAACCACCCTTCGATAGACCAATGGTATTCCCAGCAGGATGGGTACCGACAGCGGCTAGAAGAGGAAGATGACAACCAAAATATGCAACGCGATATTCAGATGCAGTATGACCCTTTCGACAATCAGGGTGATAATGAGCAGGAAAAATATCCCTCGTTAGCCCTCTTCGAATCTCTCTCTGAAACTTTGGAGAGAAGCCTGGAACAAAAGCATCACATTTTATGGCAATTGAATGAACTGCATGAAAGACACAACCAACATCATAATACTGAATCAAAACATTTACAATCATCTCATGACTCAAGTCATTTTCATAAGCAAAAACCAGCAATCAAGTTGACTGGGAAAATTGAATTTTCGACAATTCACAAAAAAGAAGTAGATGAACAATTGGAGGGTACTCTCCAGCTACAAAGGGATTTGGTAGAACTCAAAAATCAAATCCAAGACCAACTTCAGACACATCCCTCAAAACAATACTTGAACCAACACCAAAACCAACAAACTATGTTAGCCCATCGTGTTCTAGAAGATGCCTTCGAAGACCTCTACACCTCTACCTACGGCACAACCATGTTTTGCGGTGCCTCCTGGGCCGAAGCATCCACCTCTTGTGAATCACGTCAAAACTGCCCATCGGGCCAAACCGATGAGTGCATCATCCCCGGCCAACAATGTTGGGCTTTTACAGAATGTGACACTCGAAGAGGAGATGGGGCCCAATTCTCTGCTATGCACGGAGTCACCGGCGGGGAGAATTTGCAAGGAACTGGAGTTGGCGCGGAAGCTGCTGGTGGATTTGTTGATTTGAGCAAACCTTCCCCGGAGAAGTCCGATCATTATTTTTGTGGGAAGGGGTATGAGGATGCCATATCGCAGTGTGCTTCGCACTGTCCATCGGGGAGTTTAAACGACTGCCCTTTAGGAGAGATTTGTTTCTTCGACACCCCTTGCGATGCACGACTGATGACGAGGGCTCCTTCGCCACCTTCACCAACGACTTCGCCCACTACGCCAGCGCCGGTGGTGTATGCTTCAAAGTTGAATAAGTATTTTTGGTGAGTATGATGTTCGTTCCAACTTCAAATTCAATGCTGATTCCAATTAAGAATATTGCTCTCAAACTATGTGTTCTGCAATTTTTGTAAGTGGTTATGATTGGAATGATGCTCAGACTAGATGTGAGATTTGGTGTCCGAGTGGGAGTGATGATGATTGTCCTGATGATTTGCTTTGTTTTGCATTTACCAAGTGTCATGCAGTGGATATGAATGGAGTTACGATGAAACAAATGGAGAAACAGAAGCAACAGGCAGCCGATCAGAACCAGGGTAGTAGTGGTGGCGGAGGCGTCGGCGGAGTTAGCGGGGGAGGTGGAGGGGGTGTTTTTACACCTTCACCTACTAGAGCGGATTCTGTACCCGGTTATTATGATGTGATGTTGGGCGGATCAACAAGGCCCACACGCGAACCTACAAATCGACCGACACCAAAGCCAATCATTACGGCAGAAATGGAGATGCATAGATATTCTTTTTGTGGAGCTTTTTGGGTTGATGTGAGTTAAATCTATCTTAAATCGTCCAAACAAGATTCTGTCCTCGACTTGAACATTAGACATTATCTTTTTATATTTCGAAGTTACTGTGGTCACACGCTAACGATCAAGTCGTCTGATCTCGCTCCTCAAACCACAACGTCTTTGCTCGAATCCGTTTCTTCTGTTTGAAAAAATTGCCCCAATCATTCAATAATGCACAATCCAATGTTGGAACAATGGTGCAAAATCTAAGGCGAGAGATAATTGCGATACAAAGCCACACTGCGAAGATGATCGAGATTGTCCCGAAAACGAATTCTGCTGGACACAAACTCCCTGTGACTATTTTGCAACCCAACCTCCAACACATGCCCCCACTAAAAGTCCAACTGGTGGTCCCACGGGATCTCCAACTACACCCGGCCCCACGGTGAAACCCAAACCTTCACAAAGTCCGACCCCTGCTCCAACCCGTTCTCCTTCTGTTGAACCCACTGGTACTCCCACGGACGAACCAACGATTACTCCAAAACCGACAGATGTGCCGACGCCAGCTCCCATTTCGAAGAAGGATCCGGGTTTTTCTTTCTTTTGTGGGACTTCGTGGTCGCAAGCAGATGAAACTTGTTCAGTTCGTTGCCGATCGGGAAATACATTGGATTGTCCTGGGTAAGCTTAGTCAAGAGCATTTACAACTACTTTATGTCGGTACCGCTGTTTGAAATGGAAATGAAAGGAGCATTGATATAATTACTCACACCTTTCGTTTAAATGACAACATTTTCTCTTTCAGAAAGCTTGAATGTTGGGCATTTACATCGTGCGAAGAAGAAAGAGGATATACTACCCCTGAGCCGACCGACATTCCTACTGGAACCCCTGTAATGTTGTATGTTCCCGGGTTTGGAGGGGCTCAGGTGCCAGTTTTTGGGGGACAGGATTTCTCTCAATTTGAACCAACAATTAGCCCGGCACCCACCACCACTTCAAGTCCGAGTGTGACACCAACTCTTCCGCCGGGGACAGTATCGAAAGAGATTTTGGCCACGTATTATTGCGGTGAGATATAACTTCTAGTAGCCATTGCTTTCTTGCCTCTTTTTAATTGTCATTCTGTTTCAATCATCAAATACCTTTTCTTGTTATTAATGTCGTTGAAGGAACGGACTGGAATGATGTTGAGCAAAACTGTCACCAACCTTGCCCGTCTGGGGAATCTGTTGAATGTGAAGACCCGGCGCACTCATGCTGGGCTTTTGTCACTGTCTGTAGAGAGAGGACTCAAAAACCAACCTCAAGCCCCACTACGGCCACCCCAACTCGGTCTCCAGTAACCAATCCACCCACTCGTGATCCTTCTGCCCCCACCACTCCTCACCCCACAGATCACCCTACAGACTTATATGGGCTGCTAGAAGGTCAAAAAGATCGATTTTATTGTGCATCCACTTGGGATGGCATAATATGTGGCGTGAGCACTCCGTGCCCAAGCGGAAATGATGATACTTGTGCTCCTGGCGAATCTTGCTTTGCCAGCACCATTGGTTGCAGTGCACCTCAACCTATTCCAACAGATCCTCCTACATACGATCCTACGCAATCACCAATGGATTCATCGCCTCAAGCTTCACCGATAGATCCCATCCCTCCAGCTTCACCTTCTGATCAGATCGATAATTCTGGAGAGGATTGGGATAGTCAATCAAACGTGGACAATCAAGGGGAAGATTGGGGTTCTCCAAACGACGTGGACAACGAAGGGGAAGACTGGGGGGGACAAGACGAAACAGTAGACAATGAAGGGGAAAACTGGGGAAATACCCCAGAACCAACACAAAAGCCTATACAAAAGGAACCTACACTAAAACCAACTCCTGACCCCACAATTGATCTCCTTACTCATCTAGAAAACCTCAAGACAACCTATTTTTGTGCTGAAGACTGGGATAAAATTGACTGTGAAAACGCTAGAGCGTGCCCTTCGGGAAATAGCAAGGATTGTCCGAAAAAGCAACAGTGTTTCAGTGGGACGCCCTGCAAAGGAAAGAACGAAGCAAGTGGTGATGGCAAAGGGGATGGTGGCGGCAGCAGTGACAAAGCCGAAGGAGCTCCGTCTCCTGCATCAAGGCCTTCCACTTACTGCACACCAACTCCCTTGTTCGATTGTGATGAAGAAGAAAGCGGAAATTTGAACGCAAACCCAACAGCAAGTAGTGACTCGAAAACCAAACCGCCTGTGAATGAAGTCACATCAAAATACTTTTGTGGAACATCATGGGGAGAAATGGTTGAAAATTGTGACAACGCAACTCCTTGTCCATCTGGCACGAGCGCTGAAGTGAGATCTTTATTACTGTTTCTCAATGGAGTTTGATCATTTTTGCACCTTTAACCTCATCATTTGTGCGGCTAAAATTCTTTGTTACTTCCTTAAAGTGTGAAATGGGGGAGAATTGTTTTGCAAATACGCCGTGTGGAGAAAGCTCCTCCTCCGAACAGCCTCTTCTTCCAGCCTCCTCATCTCATAATTTCGTGGCAATGATGGGTGACATTCCTGAGTACTGCAAAGATAAAATGACTATGTCACGTAACGTTGGGTATTGGCAGAGCTGGAGCATATAGTGAGTTTCATTTTCGTGGTATCCTAGTCTTTCCATTACGGTAATTAAAATTTGTTTTTCTTCGTGGTTGGAATGAATGTTAGCCGTGACGATTCTTGTAATCCTTTTACGGCCGAGACCATCGACGCTTCGTCCTACACACATGTCATCTTTTCTTTTGCAGAAATATCTTCATCAGGAACCCTTGCAGCTTGGGACATCGATGCTGATATTAAAGGTGGACAATATAAACAGTTTATTGATGTCAAGAAAAGGTTCGCGGGGACTAAGGTGATGGTGGCAGTGGGTGGCTGGACTCACAATGATCCTGATAACGAACGTCGATACAGGTTTAGTAAAGCTTCAGCGACTCCAAAAGCAAGAATGACATTTGCCCAGAGTGCTGTTTCTTTCCTTCGAAAGGTCAGTTTGCCTCATTTCTCATACTTCACTGCAACATTTTGTTGATTTCTTTCTTTTTGACAATTATTATATTTGATCCCTACTTTTTGACGGAAATATTATACCTCCCTTCAAAAATAAAAATCGAAAAATTACTTTTTATAGTACCAATTTGATGGCCTTGATCTGGACTGGGTGAGTGTTTGCACTGGGTTGGAACATCGAGCTTTGAAAGTAAAAGTCTTTTCTAATGGTTTGTTTTTCTCACATGGTACACCTCCAATTGATCTCTACAGGAATATCCAGCAGACGAAAATAGAGGAGGTGATCCTGAACTTGATAAAGAGAATTATGCGCTTTTGTGCCAGGAGCTTCGGAAGTACTTTGATCAGGCCGCAGAAAAGTTTGAGCTCACAATGGCTATACCTGTGAGCATTTACAGATACGAAATGGGGTTTGATCTTGAAAATATAGCGAAGAGTCTTAATTTTTTCAACATAATGGCGTACGACCTACACGGAATTTGGGATGACCCACCAATAGTTGGTGCTCATTCAGATCTAAGAAAAATTGACGAAGCAATCGAATACATGATTACAAACAGTAGTGTTCCACCGTCAAAGATTGTCCTTGGCCTGCCAGCGTACGGACGATCATACACAATGTCCGATACGAAATGTGTTGAGATTGGCTGTGAATTTAGAGAAGATTCTAATGAAACAGCTGTTGGCGGATGCTTGGATACAAAGGGATTTGTGCCCTATGTTGAAATTTATCATTGGACGGAAGAAGGCAAAGGCAAAGGTTACGACTCAATTACTGTTGACAATACAACTTCCTCCGCAGTCATGGTCAAAGATGGCAACCAACTGATATCATATGACAATCTAGAGTCATTCAAACTGAAAGTGGACTACGCAACAAACAAATGCCTAGGGGGTTCGATGGTTTGGGCTGTCGATATGATGCCTCTTGGAACGCAAGGTTCAGGTAGTGGTGGGAGTAGTGACGGCAGTGGCGGAACTGAAGGGCAAAGCATTTTAAGCGATGAGGAAGGCATCCAAGCGTTTTGTGGGGAAACGTGGGACAAGGCAATGGAATGCAAGTCACCTTGCCCAAGCGGTCTCAGTGACGACTGTGCTCAAGGAGAAACATGTCAGTACTTTCATCGTTGCATTTTGTTTCAGTCGAAAAAAAAATCAACTCAATTCTACTGCCAACTTTCAATTTTCAGGTTTTGCTGGAGTGCCATGTGGAGAAGGAGGTGGTAGACCCGTTGGAGAAACTTGCAAAGTAAGTCGATCCACCGTTTTTGTATCGTTACTCTCAGGAGAAAATGACCTCGAGGCCCTTTGTCACGCGAAGCAAACAGTTCCCCCTAACAATCAGATTTTCTCTCACTTTCATGTTCTCTCTTCCTTCTGAAACAATTAGGTTTGCCCTGACACTACAACTCAAGGCCTTCGATCATGGGTAGAAGTCGAGGTGGATATTAATGGAGATATGACTTCTACTACTTGTGGCGAGCTCGATTATGGTCCTCTTCAGTTTATATCTAAAAACAGTGAAACATGTGATGCTGTTCAAGTAGCTTTAGCAAACGAATGCTGTTATGACTATCCCAATGACCCGTGTCTATTATGTCGCAAAGACATGGTTTACTACACAGTTCGAACTGAATTAGAAGTGTCCATGCCCGATGGATCTCCTGTGACTTGTGGTTTGGCGAAACAAATGCTTGCACCCGAAGAAGATGGCAGTGAATTGTGCGTTACCACTAGGGATTCTCTTTTTGATTCATGCTGTTACCGCCAGTGTCAATTATGTGCAGGACAGGCACTCAAGTGGTGGGTGGAGTTTGAGGAGCCTACCAGTGATGAACGATACTTGCAGGAAGATGAGGAAAGTGAAAACTCCAATGGCGAAGATGAGTTGCAGGGGGAAGGTGAAACAGAAGCGGAGGAAGTGATCGAGGAAGAAGATCAGCCTCTGACCTGCTCCTCTATTGATGCGGCTCTTTACACAGGTTTTGTTGAAGATGACACTGAAAATTGCACAGAGACCAAATCGACATACTCTTCAGAATGCTGCTATGACTTTCCGACGTATCCTTGCGGTGTCTGTAAAAAAGGCGACACTTCCTTTACGTTGCTGTGGGCAAATGAGGTAGAGTACGATGGAAAAACGGTAACATGCGGGGTGTTAGATAACATACTGAATACTGAAGAAGAAAGCAGCCCCTTATGCGAGTCAACTATTTCCGCCCATTTTGACGATTGCTGCTTCGACAAATGCTCTTTGTGTGGGGAGCAGCAGCTTGCTTGGGATTACATTCTTGCTTATGATGATGAAACCAACAAGACGTGTGGTGAGATCGTTGCCACTTTTGCAGCGGATGAAATCAATTCGAATAGTGACGAGTGTAGCTCTGCAAAGGAAGAATTTGGCGAACTTTGCTGCTATACAATGCCGACAAATCCGTGTGAGCTCTGTCCTGAATTTGTTCGGTGGAAACAATCAGTTGAGTTCAATGGTGAAAAGTCCACGTGCAAGGAAGCTACAGAGCTTTTGAAGAGAGAAGAAGCAGATGGCGAAGAGTGTTTGGCTGCATCTGAGGTGAGGAGTTTACTCACCATTTGTAAAATTCTACTGTAGTGTGGAGCTGATCATTTTTTCTTTTCCCTTTCTACGTTTTGCTGTGAAAAACTGAAGGATATTCAAGAAAGCTGTTGTTATGAGCTCTGTGACATATGCGGAGAGTCTCTAATGCTGGATTGGGATGCTGTCGTTGAATATGAAGGCAGCGAGCTGGCATGCGGAGACTTTAAACCACTTTTTGGAAAAAATGAAATTGAAGCTGGAACTGATTCGTGTACTAATTTCACACAAACTTACCAAGATTTGTGCTGCTACACTCCTCCAGCAATTCCCTGCAATCTTTGTCAAACTGATTCAGACTTTTTGGATGCTTATTCTAGTGTTGAAATTGAATTTTGGGGTTCACTCACCAACTGTTCAAAAGTTTATGATTACCTGATTCGGAGGATTGAATCGGACAGCGAAACTTGTTCTTCAGCTAAGGATACTTTGACAGCAGACTGTTGTTACCATAGATGTTCTGTATGTGGAGAAGGAGAATTGCAAGATTTCAACGAGATGATTGATTTTGACGGCGAAACCATATCTTGTTTACAACTTCATACAGTGCGGACACTCGACGTTTCCGCTGATTCGGAACATTGTCTTTCTATGAGAACTCAGTACTCGGAGTCTTGCTGCTATGAAGCCCCAGAGACCCCCTGTGTGTTGTGCACCGCTGGTTCTGTTAGGAAAGATGTGGAAGTTGATTTCAGTGGAAAAACTGAAACGTGCGAAAATGTCGCCAACCATCTTGCCAGCCGCACAAACAACGGGACAGATGAATGTGCCTCAACGCAGGCAGAATTTTCACAGTACTGTTGCTTTGACAAATGCTCCTTATGTATGGCCAATGAACAGATTGACTGGGACGCTTATGTTGATTTTGACTTTGAAGGCAAACCTCAAATGTCTTGTGGCAGCTTCGATTGGTATTTCACCAGTAATGCAGTCGAAGAAGGAACACCGCATTGCACTGATTTGCAGAACTCCTTTTCTGCAACGTGCTGCTACGTCCCTATTGATTTTTCCATACCATCTTGTGCCCTCTGCAAGCAAGGTGATAACTGGTATGATCAGATTGGAGATGCTACTGTTACGTTTGAGGGCGAATTGAGAACATGTACTGAAGTTAGCAACTCGTTGTTTAGAAAGGTTGAGGACGATAGTGCAACATGCAATGCAGCCAAGATCCAACTATTTAGTGCCTGTTGTTTTGAAAGGTGCAGTCTTTGCGGGGATGCACAGTTGGATGCAAATGTTGAGGTTATGTATAATGAAGTCGCAACGACATGTCTTGAACTAGGTCTAAAGTTCGCTGCTGATGTAATACAGGAAGGTTCAGAAGAATGCAACTCTGCAAAAGAACTGTTATTTGGGCCTTGTTGTTATGTCAACCCAGTTGATCCTTGCGTTTTGTGCAGGACTGATATTGGTCAAGGAGAAGTTCGTGAGAACGTCGACATTAGTTTCTATGGATCTTCTACAACATGCAAAGACCTAAATAGTTTTTTGGTGTCACGAGAGGAACAAGTTGGTTTTATGTGTCAGGCTGCTAAGACAGAGCTACAATCAACGTGCTGTCTTGAGCTATGTACAATTTGTGGTAGTGGCGGCAACCTGTATTGGGATAACCCAGTTACTTTCAACAATATGACGTTTGCTTGTGGCGAGCTGACGTGGGTTCTGAGCGGTAGATCTGTAGAGGAGGGGAGCGAGGAATGCTACGACACACAATCTACTTATTACGAATCGTGCTGCACTGGACCTTCTCCAGATTTACCTACTGGTGGAGATAAATGTGAGATCTGCCCAAGCGGCAAGGATTGGTATGCAATGGTAGTGTACAATGGCAAGACAATGACCTGCTTGGAACTTGATGCTGCATTGCTGCAGAATGGCGTGTTTGATTTGTCAGTTGAATGCTCACAAGCGATGGTACAGTACTCAGGTCAATGGTAAGTGTCAGAAAATTGTTTCAGTTGTTCTTGCTATCCAGGCTGCATCTCAAATTTTTTTAATAATACTTTCTCTGTTGTGGCAGTTGTTACACCCCTCCCACCAAACCATGTGCAATGTGCACACTAGGTCAGCAACTCTTCAGTATCCGGGATCAAAACATAACATATAATGGGGCTCCAACCAGCTGCTTCGGCGTTCATAATTATTTGGCAACAAGGGTAAACTCGGAAGATAGCATTTGCACACAGACTCAACAAGATCTTTTTGATTTATGCTGCTTCGATAAATGTTCGCTCTGCCAGGATTACCAGCTTGACAAAGCAGCAGTGGTAGTACACGATGGAACTTCTGTAGGTTGTTCTGAAATTGAAAATAATTATTTTACCTTGAACCAGGTGCTACAAGGCAGTGAACAATGCATTTCTACCCAGCAGCAATATTTTGATAACTGTTGCTACGACATTCCATGTGACCTGTGCATGTCAGGTGATTCGAGATACGAGCTGATGTTGGATGAGAAAGTTACTTTCATGGGGAGTGAGCGATCTTGCAGTGATGTTTCAGTTCTCTTGGATGAAGGTTTCCTAAGTCAAAGTGATGCTTGTAAAACAACCAAAAGCGACCTTTTCAGTAAGTGCTGCTACAAGCAATGTTCTTTATGCGAGGATCACGGCTGGGCGGTCGATTGGAACCGTCCAATCACTTACGAGGGTGCGCCCTCAAGTTGTCTTGGCGTCTATACTAAGTTGCGCAATGAAAGGGTTCAAGATGGTGATGACCTATGTGTGAACATCAAGTACACTGTAAGTCATGAATGTTGCTACAAAATGCCAGCAAATCAGTGCGTTTTATGTCAGAACAGCGAGGGCAACTTTTTAAATACCAATTGGAATTATGAAGTGTTTTATCAAGGTGCTACGTTGACTTGTGGGGATATCAATGCAATGTTAAGTTCTGAAGAGCTCGACGGTGTCCTTTGTCTTGCAGCACGGGATGAACTTTGGAACAAGTGTTGTGTCCCACAACTTGGAGGAAGTAGTGACGTGCAAGTAGTACCGACATCACCGCCAGAAGAAAGTGATGCCACTGCAAACTGGAGTCCGACTTCCGCATATTATGATGAAAATGATTTCACCAACTTTTACAAAAGGCCCAGCGGGGGAAGAAAGTTGCAATCTTGGAGCATGTTTGGAATATTTACTATTTCCTTTGCTTTATTTTATTCTTACTTGTGAACAGAATTTCGAAAAACAGTTTCGAGAGAAGAAATTTAAAATTCCAACTAGGTAGGTCAACTTTAGTAATAAAATAATAGGACTAGATTGCAATTACATTGCTTCAGCAATGAGCAGGTGGTTCTAGTGGCCTGGAACACCCTTGGAATTATAAAAATTTGGCGATTTGGCGATTATCGGCGAAATTTCGCATCTCCCGTAGCAAATTTTTCATAGCCCAAAAGGAAATATTTAAGAAACAAAAATTTAGTCACAGTAAGACATCTTTGG
>JALLOT010003446.1:0-11274 GCA_036939595.1 Thalassiosira livingstoniorum | reverse complement strand
AATAAACACTTGATAAAATCAAAACCATGCTAATCCAGTACAAGGCAATGGTTTAAGCAGCCTTGGGAGAGTAATCCAGTACTTTCTAGCGCTGCGATCGGGGCGGGCGAAGCCGGTTTAAAAGAAGAGTTATCTCTGGATAACTGCAAATTAAATTTTTATCCAGTAGTATATACTGGATAGTGTACCAAGGGATAAGTTGGGGTAACAGACATTGTTCAAGGGATTTACAATGTCTTCCACCAATCACATTCAAGTATCTACTTGCATGGAGCACAGGGGTGTCAGCACCTGGGGGGAGATGGGACCACTATCATTAGCAGCAGTGTGAGCAGGTTTAACGTTCCCATCATGATTAACCAAAGTTTGCCAAACAATTTGACAAGTAATTGGAGGAAACCACATTTTGGAAGCCCTTCCAGGATGAGGAGGTAGCAATGGTCTATTTGAATCAACACAATCATCAAATGGTGTGTCATCTTTGTTGTCCAAAGTGTCCTTGTTGGTGAGAGGGGCTAATGAGCTTTCATTGTTGCTTGTGATGTCCATCAATGCTGAAAAATCATTTTTGTTTTCTCCCTCTGTCTGTGTTGTTAAAGGAAAAACCAAAAGGATCGGCCTAAAAGGATGGAAGCAAAATGCAACAACAAAAAAACAATCAACAGAATTTGATTCCACATTGCTACCTACAATTGTAGGTATTGTTTTCATTTTATTTTTTGTTGAAAAAGTGTTCTATGATTGCGTGGGGTCTCATGAGTTTGAGACAAAACTGGAATTATGAGTCAAATTCTGTGAAAAGTGACAAAAAATTAATTTTTGCTAGCTTTGTCTATGCTTTTACCATGGTGAAAATGGTGGTTGGAAGTGTTGGATCAAGTTACCTGCTTTTCCTATCAAAAGATCTCTTTTTTCAAACAACAGACAAAAAGAGAAGAGACACAAAAAAACACCAGAAAACCATGGTAAAAACATGTAATAACCAGTAAAAACAAATAGGAGGTATCAACACATGCCAATATTTGCTCAAAAAACTCTGTGGAAGACTTTGGATTTTGTAATGCTCCTGCATAGAAAGCAAATCTTTTTTTGATGTGCAAAAGAGCACAAAAAAGAGCAAGAGAGCCAAGTAATCCTGATGTTAGTGACTCCATGGCCCACTACTAACTGTACAGTACACTCAAAAGATCTCAAAATGATGAAACGTGCCAATGAATGAACAAAAGTAATTTAGCAATTTAATTTTTGCATCATTCACTAGTTTGCTAATAGCATCATAAATAAGATTATCAAACTTAGCAAAAAATGGATTTTTTTAGTCCTGAGTCCTGGTTTTCCAAAACAGCCATCTCAGTAGTTGAAGTCGTATCTGACAGGATTTGGATGAACATGCCTTATTTCTGTTAGTTTCTAGATTTTTAGTTACAGTATGAATTCAGCATGTCATACTGCCAACAGTAGTACGTGTGAATATTCATTCTTTAATAAGGGCACAATTTGCCATCAGTCCAACAATCATCTTTATAGTGACAATATTGGAAATTTTTAACACAAACAGCTTGGATCATAGAATGTAAGGTGCAAAACAACTTACATAATATTGCCAAGTTTGATTGGAAAAATTGAATTTGGATGGTACTGAATCTGAGTTGCACTGGAAGATTTCAATTGCTTCAGTTTTTACTGATATTCTGGGTATTAGATTTGATACATGTCTGTAGGGATATACCATCCTCTCAAGCTTCAATTTTAACTTTACTGGAATGCATATGATACTAGAGCTTTGGTTCAAACTGTGCGTTTGTATTAATTTCCAATCCACAATCTCTAGCTTAACTTAACTCTAATGGAGCAAAAGTGGCACTGCAATCAAATTGATGTGATGCTTTCATTTCTTTCAATCCTATTGATATTGGAGATTCTGCAATAATTCAAAGTTTTGGTAAGATGTCCGATGTCCCTGTCATTGAAAATACATGGATAGATAATGTGAGTATGAACTAGTTGAGACATGTTTCTGTTCAAAATACTAAATTATGCACACACGTACTATATCAAAAGTCAAAAAACTAAAAGATTTGATTGGTGGAACAGATATTACTTTGGTATTTTGGTCATTCCAGAGTGTTTATGTGTTCCAGAACATCACTGGTAAGCACTAGTTCAAAGAATAGAATATGAATTCATTGCTCCTTTTATCAGAAAAGAAGTGACCGAAATTAAACTTGAAACACCTCTACAATCTATCACAATCAAAGTGTAACAGTATGCTTGTGAGAATATTCTTGATTCTCTTCAACACGAGTTACATAACATGATTATGTACTTAATATCATTACAGTTTGGTTTCCCCAATACCATGGCAAAAATTCTTACAAGTTAGAATAATACCACTTTTTAAGATTAAAAAAATCTCAACACAAACTGAAATGCCTCACATTAGAGTAAAAGGTTAAATCATGTCGTAGTTCTTGAAAATGATTGTGGTTGAAGAAGCGTACGAAATGGTTTTCAAGGTCTATGCAATTTTGTTTTGTTCAGGTGGCAAGTTTACACATTTTTTTATTTTGTTTAATGGTTGCTGTGAAGAAAAATTAAGCAAAACAAAAGTTACACCAGAGAAATCACTTCTTTGTGGTTTACTTCATTTAGCGTAGGGTCAACAAGGACTGCTAGCATCTATATTATTCATTCACCACAAGTTCTTCGATTGCTTGAACAACAATTTTTGCATTCATCTCAACAGAATCGCACCCGTTTAAAACTGTATGTGGAAAATCTACCGGTTGAAATTCCCATTCCGAGTTTTCAATGTCATTGTCCCCCTCTGAATTTGTTGTTGGCGAGGAAAAACATTCGCCATCCCATTTTCTCCATTCAATAATTCATCATAATTGTTATCGAAAATGTTCCCCCGTTCGCTAACAACACCGGCAGTGTCGGACGTACTAGAGTTCGGGGCACCTTTGTAAAAATGATCCGAACGAGAGGCAATACGCTCATCTGCCAAATCCTTTCCCGTATCGACCAACATCCAACGAGCACGAGGAAATCTCTCTCTAAACGATGTATGGAGATCGGTATTGACAAAACTGAAGGATATGAATGTGATTAAATTTGTACATGATGGTTGCGTTGTTGATTGTTGAGATGTTTCTAGGGGTTCAATACTTTCTGTGTCATTTTTAGCTACAGAACGAATTTCATTCGTGACGTAATTGCAAGCGATGAGCATGAATTCTTGACGCTGTTTTAATGTTGGATAGATTCCCTTGGAAAAATTATCCTTTACACAAAAAAGATGAAAGGCAGCACAGAGTGCACGAGATAAAACAAACAAATAAAGAGCCAAATAAAATGAAAGAAAAAAAAATATAACACCACGATTGCTTACCCGCATCCACTGGGGCACACACACGTCTAAATCGAGGTGCAAATACTGATATTGGTTTAGAGGTCCCTCCATTTTGATTAGGCCTCTTGTTTCCTTTTGATGCATTCAGGATCGTCTTGGTGCGAATTGGTGAGAAGGGAGATTGCAGCCTTGGAAATCGTTGTTTTGCCCGCCCCTGGTCTTGTGAAGAGTGCGAGGTACCAAAGCATAAAATAGTTGAAGGATTAGAATCATGAGGTCATCATACTTATCAAGAAATTTCCTTGAAGGCTAACACGAAGCATGCTAGGAACTTACCGCCCAAAAACAATCGCCATCATGCCTGACTCATCCACCCCGCCAATGGATCTCGCGTCGGCCTTCTTCGTTTGGGCCATCTTGGAACCACGGGACCCAATAAACAGAGCTGGCAACAGTCAAATTGTCACCAGTCAGCCACCTCCGCAGAAAAAAGAAGGAAGTAATAGGTTGTGAGAGGTCGTAAGTGTTGTAAGAGCTAAAAACGGGTTAAAGCTAAGAGCTGAGCGACCCGGCAGCTGGCAGCCATTTGCTTTTGATTGCCCTAAGCCGACCCTTTCCCCTTCCCAGCACTCTCCGCGGTGGTGAACTGTTATGACTAAAATAATAATGATACAAGCAATACCTACTTACTACCTTTAAATTCTGAAAAATTAATTACGTAATAGGATTACAAAAGAGTAAAAAGCTATTTAAAAAATACTTTAAAAATCAGAGGTAATATTTCCACAATCTCTACTAGTCCAGACACTAACGCGAGACTGCTAGTCTGAAGACGGCAAAAGAGACCCATTACCAAATGGAGAAGGGTCCATTGCTCCCAGCACTATGTAGCTTTTTGCAGAATAATTGTGCCCGCATCGTCCCGGCAGTTTTCAACGTTGGCGCTCAGGCCGCCATTGGAAAGTGGCGTTTGCCGTTCGCTGGAAACTGGAGACATAATAATTTAGTACCATGACAGGATTGAGATCCCGATGCGGTTCAACGGCGGAAGAAATTTGGGCCAAAATTAGAGACGACGACCCTTCCCTCCAAGAAGAAGAGGTGCGGATCAATATTCAAAGATATTCTCAGCCCGACGAACACACAATTGCAGATTCCGATATCTGGCAGCTGGGGCAGGACATTGGTCGCAACACGCACTTGGCGAGATTGGTCATCTCCGCTGCCGGTGGCTCCAACTTAAGCACACTGCAAGCACTCAATGAAGGCATCTCCCAAAATCGATCCATCAAGGACATTGTCCTCGAATCGCAATCGCCATCCTTCTTCTGGTCTTTGAGAGTCTTTTTGATGAACAACGACAAACTCGAACGGCTGCACTGCGCGGGGTGTCATTTTACTGCCCGTAGCGCTCGTGTCCTTGGCTTCGCACTCGCAGCCCGGCCAGTTCCTTTGAAGGAAATTTCTCTTGTTGATAGCACTTTTCATTCTTCAAGTTTGGACGATTTTCGTACATCCTTTGGTATTCATCAGGTCCTTTTGCTCGGTCCTCATTGTGGCATGAGCACTGTCCAAATTCCGTTTATGAAGGTAGTGAATGACTCCCTCTCGCTGGATATCTTTCGCTCAATGTCCCTCGATGTGTGCGACGTATCAAGCATCAATTCAACCTATTCATCCGACCATTCACTCGAGACAATAATTGTTTTCGGAAGTGGTCGTCGCGGATACAGAATGCCTGGGAGGAGTCAAAATCAAGCTCAGTTGCATCAGCTTTTGAAACTCAATCAAAACCCGGATAAAAAAATGGTGGCTCGTCAGAAAGTTGTCAAGTACCATTTCAATGAGAATTTCCGAATGGATCCGTTTGTGGAGATGGGTTCGTGTTTGTTGCTTCGTGTGATTGATTTTATTGACGGCATTGCTTCTCGGGTTGGCAGGCATGCGAGTGCTGTAATGAAGATGAGTGGAAGCAATCGGCTCTCAATTCTCTTTCAGCTGTTGAAGGGTGATCCCAATTTAATGACGAGAAATGATGAATCATCGAAAATTGATGTGATCAGAAACATGAACAACAAAAGAAAAAGATTAGTTTAGCCCAGCGGGGGGGGGGGACTAAGTAAAGATTGAACACTATTGTAAATTAGGGGTGCTACTATTGCAAATAGAGAACTAGGAAAAAGATTGCAATTAGTACAATCTTGAAATTTCTTTTCATTTTTTTAATATTTTTAATTCCTTTTTGGCACTACAATTAGCTCAATTTTATTTTATTCATTATGGATAAGGAGTATTTCCAGAAAAGATTCGATAGCATTAGATACACACTACTCTACACTAGGGTACTGATGAATTTTTGAAAGGACCCCATGAAGATGAGTTTTCACTGTGTCCCTTTACTTCTGACACCAACAGAATGATAGATTCAAGGAATCATCACAGAACCCCCAACAACAGCTGGAAAAGACCATGGATTGGTAAGAAGTACTTCACCATAGAACCTACGGTCACATGTCGCATGTGGGAACAAAGGGAGTCTACTCAAGTAGAATCCCTTTGCCCCAAGTCTGTTTGCCTGTAGGGCTATGTACACTAGTACCAGCAGCAGGGGCAGCTTGAGCCTCAACGGACATAATTACTTATGCCCAATTTGAGTCTTGCAGCTGCAAACAAGTGTAGCTTGTGCCCACTCTGTGTCTCACATTTTGAGCCCACAAACTCTTGTACCAGACAACAATCTGTACATTCAAACACTAATTTATCTCACCTGTTTAGCTTGTAAAATTAGTCAGAACATTTGAAGCACATCTGTTTTCTGCTACTTAGTTAGTGGACTCAGTTCAACACCGCATATCCCTACATCTGCTGAGTCCTAGCTGTTCAGATCCATGGTCCTGGCTGTGACTGTGGCCAACAACATCTATCAAACTGACCACTTTCAAAAAACAACACTGTTCTTGGCATCCAGTAAGACAGATCTGAATGTCAAACCTAACACAACTGCTTCTCTTTAATAATAATACAAAATTATTATGTCTTGGAGGTCAGAGTTAGAAGAAAGCCAAATCACATAACACAACATGAAAGCAAAAGCTAAAACAAAGAAAGCACACATTTTTTAAACACACCAGTTCTCAATCTTGATGTTTTTGCTTTAACCTTGCTTTATTTTAAGTGATTTAGCTAATAGTTTTGCTTTACCTTCACTTTCTCTTTGACTTTGAAAGTTAACACAATATACATATGCTTTTAATTTATTTTTACTTTGTACAAATACTAAATCTAAATACATGCTATTGCTCTTTACTTTATACCATGTGGAAATTGTACTCTTTTTTATTTTTGTTTTGCCTAGCTTGGAGTTTGTATTGCTTTTGTAATGTTATTGTTGTGTATTGCACAGTATATGTAACAAGTAGTAAAATGCATACCATCAAAACTTATGTATGCAAGCTCAGACACCCTATTGACATGTAAACATATTGACATTATACATCAATCTCCAAACTTCCAAGGTGGTTGAGAGAAATGAAAAAACAAGTAATTTCAAGGCATGGCTTGACTAATTGAAGCCATTTGTCAGTTTGTGGTTTCCAACAGGTAAAATTCATTAGCTTGCTGAAAAATTTAATTCATTTGTCTTTGGCTGAAATTTCCTTGTTGTTGGCTCAATAAAAATACTTCTCATGTCATAGTCACAAATGATTTCTTTGTTTTTACAATTTTGCTTGACTTTTTCTTTCTAATTCTAACAAATGATCTTTGCTTCATAACTTCTTGGCAAGAAAATTCTTTTCATTTGCTTTTCCTTGTATTGACTTTGAAATGTTATGCCTTTGCTTTACTTTTGATTTGATTGTAATTGAATCAATTGCTTTAATTTTGTTTTTTTCACTTGTCATTTTCTTTGTGCTGTTAAATTTTACTTTTGTTTTTTAAACTTTCATAAAGCCTGTGCTTTTGCTGTGTTTCTTCTACTTTCTAAATGATCAGAAAACAAGTTTTTTGTTTTCCTTTTACTTTCCCAACTCATTTTGGAAAAGGATTTTTGCTTTGAAAAATCCTAAACAAATGTGCTCTGTGATTTTTAATGATTTTTTCTATGACTATGTTAGTGGTATTTATTCTCTTGAAAATGAAATGTACAATCTTTGAAAATGGGTAATTAGACACACAAAGTACTACGAAACTTTTGAAAAAATAAATAATGACATCAACAGGGGGGTAATGAAACAGAATAGATAGAACATTAGAAAATAGTCTGAATTAATTGCAAAATTGATTTTGAGTTCCAGAACCATAGAATTGTGTTCATTATTTGACCATAAATTTCAGGGTTTTGCAAATTCAATCATGGATTCATTTTGTTTCTCTCCCTTCTTTGACAAATAATGTTGATAACCAAACCTTCATAATTCATTATTATTATGCCACAGATCACTTCTTTTTCAATCAGAAAAATTTGCACAAATTGCACAAGAAGATATCATGAACTAATTTTTCTCTCAATGGTTCAACTAGACTCCAATCTTGGTTTTATATTTTTTGGTATGAATTGCTACCTGAAAATTTAAAATTGAAAATTTGTAGATATGAGGCAAATATAGACAACAGTTTGAAGCATAATTGCAGAAAATATTTTATTTGAGTTGTTATTTCTACCCGTTTGCATGAATAATACTTCGAAAATCCCATGCTTTGAATTTCAAATTCAAATAAGTTTCAGGTCAATATTTGATTGGTGGGCATAGTGGCAGTCCCAGAAATTCTCTTGATTTTATTGATAAGATGCAAGGGTATATGGCATCAAAAATATCCATGTAAATGCTTGAAAAAGCTACAAAAATGAATCAGTATGCACACTCCACTTGAGTCCAGTCACATTTTGTGTGACTGAACTCTGCTAATTGTAAAAAATGAGGCACGTGAGTTTTGCCCTAGTGATGAGCTCTTAGCTATTTCATGAAGAAACAAATTTCAAAGATACAATAAAATGAAAAATGTTGATGATGCAAACCATAATAATATGTAGAAAGCAATAGCCCTCAGAAAAACAACTACACACAACATTTAAGGGTGCTGGATAGCATATGAAAGATGATTTTTTGTTGCTGGAAATCTGATAACAAACCACTCAGTAGTTAGAAACCCAATTTTTGGCTCATATATCCCATCATGTGGGAAATCGATTTCAAATTTGTTTGATTTTGATTTTTCTACGTTTGCCATAAGATTCTAATTGATGAAATACAGCTGGATTCCTGAAGGAATCAACATGTAGTAGTATAAATTGCTTTGAAATTTTCCATTTTATTAAATTTAAACCAATGTATGGTTTGAAAATTAATAAGAGACAATTATTGATTCAATAATGTAAACTTTGGTATGCTTAATAATGATTGAAAGCCAATGGATATGGATACTAATTGAACTCTTTTCTTGCCATATGAATGAAGGAAATAATTATTATTACAAGTAATTCCAAAATAAATGAAATGTCATGAGCAAGAGTAGTCACAAGAATTCCAATATATATGGGTAAACTTAAAAATCAATATAATAAACTATGACTGACATCTAGATTTCAATATTTATTGCTACAGGATTTATTTCTGAGGAGCAATGAAAAACCAAATTATTTTTGTGTTTTCCCCTCTCTCTTAAAACATGATAGATATGTTCTTATGTGCTAGTGCCATGTTTGCTGAACATACCATGACCTTTGATGAAAAAAGTCTTACAATGGACCCATTGGGTGCCCGTCAGGAAATAAATTACATTCAAACAAAAAGCTACTAAAATCATATGTATTTGAATATGAAGTTTCAGTAAAGTTCAAAAAACTGACATTTTTTAGTAATATCATATTGCCTTTTGATTTTGTTTGTAGTTTGGTTACAATAACAATGAGCCTAATTTGAGTCATGCAACACACACCAGTTACTGTTGCAAAACAATTTTTGGTTGGGATGAAGTGAATACACATGTAATTTTGAATGTTTTCCTTTACATGGCATGCTCAAGGCTCTTCTAAAAACATCATCATGTCATATAAAATGGAGCAAACAATTAAAAAACAGCATCCTGGAACATGGAAGTTAATTTTCCTAGCTTCTTGGACATGATGAATTGTTTCCGTAAATTCATTAAGGATCAGAAGCCAAGATGACCGAGGGTAAAATCTCAATGAGAAAGATGCCTTCCAATTGAACTATTTGGAAGTTTTGTCCATTTTGTGATGGATGAAGTGCTTTCTTTTGGCCTTTGGAGGAGTTGCAAGGGAAAGAGTGGTGCTGCTCATAATTCTGTCTTTTCAAGATATTGTTTTTGCAAAAAATGCAAAGCCTGATTATTTTTGCAACAGGGTGTTTTTTATTCTCCAAATTTCAAAATTTTCTGCAATGCAAACATCAGGTCATGTGTAAAGTAGCCACTAGCCATTGCTACAAACCATCCATGAAGGATGGAGTAAATAGTATAATAAGAGTACCTAATACTTACTTTAGGTAGATAGTAGTTAATTAATTAACTTACACTAGGTGCCTAGATAGGTACTTACTTACACAAACATCTCCCAGCCACACCCACACACCATGACCCAAAAAACACTCTGTCAACTGCAACCGTTCAAGAACAGGCAACCAAGAAGAAAGCAGCAAATGGCAAGTGGCAGGCTGATGATAGTGATAGCAAAGCAAATAAGATGGTACATGGACATTATGCTGTTGATGTGCAATATTTTGTGCAAAAGAAGGACAAAAGATATGTTCTGCCTTAGCTCTTGTAGCTAGGTAATTTTTGAAGAATGAATTATGAATTATGAATTATTTCCTTAACTACCATAGTACTAGAGTAGAAAAAAGAAATAATAATCTTTATTTTATTATTATTAGAATATGTTGCAGCTGCAACCTGTTGCAACAACAGTTTGCAACTTCTTGTTGCAACTAACACCTCTGCCTCCACCTACAAGTAGGTACATAAGTACTTAGTTCATTACATCATGTGGTTAGTGGCCAATGTATCATCTACTCAAGTGGTTGGTTGCATTGGGTATGCATACCCATGGTATTTTTCAAGTTTCAACATGGCTATTTGATTCAGATGTACATGTTGTTGTGCTCATGATGCCATACTCATCTTGCAGTTGGTCACTTACTACCTACCTACCATACCATAAGTGTTTCTACCTGCTACCAACTTACCTCCTGCTACTACTAAGTACTCCTACTTACTTACTTTTTTAAGTAAGTTTTGCTATTATTTTGCAACTTTTGGACTCTAATTCATAATTTTGAAAAACTTATTTTTTGCAAAAGTTTAAAAAGCCATTTGCAAATTGGAAAAAAACATTTTGTTAGATAATTTCACTAGAGGAAGTATGTGAAAAATTGAATTCTATTTATTTGAGAAAAGAAAGGTAGATGTAGGAGTAGAAATCCATTGGATTCTCAGATAATCTTGAAAATAGTTTTTGCAAAAAATTTTTTTTTGAAAAGATGTGATGTTGTGCTGCCCTGTTATGGTGTTTTGAAAATTCAGAAGTGAAAACATCAATTTGAGACTGTTGAAGTCAGTTATTGATTGATGCAATTCAAATTGTTGTCCTAAATACATAATGACCCTTTTCTTTATTTGAATGTTGAATAGATGCTGAAATATCCTGGTGCATGATGTTGGTACACCATGTACTAACTCCATGTATCAAAGATACATTCATGTTTCTGCATGGGACACTATTTCATTAGCATCTTGTTCCCCCTGTCCAACAGGGCATCAAAATGTGAGGATAGGTTTAATTCTGCACGCACAATAACCAAAATATATTGATACACCCTGTCTATTATTATCCCTTCGTCCGTCAATCTTAACAACTAAATATTAGTAGATAAGAATCAACTTTTAACTAGCAACTATTA
>JALLOT010003445.1:0-11270 GCA_036939595.1 Thalassiosira livingstoniorum | reverse complement strand
ATTTCTTGATTGAGAATTGTTCAAGGGTGCATTGAAGAGATGCTGCTAATGAGGGGTCGTGTGAACGAATAATGGGAATACTTGAAGAGCCTGTTGTTGAGGTTAGAATGCGAGTTTTGAAGGGGTTAATTTTTCCTCCTTTGGTTCTTATAAGTTCCTTGAACCTTGTGCATAAAAATTCTGCATCTTCAAGTGGGACGACTGCTGTTTGATCGTCCATCCAAGCATGGAGGTGGGTGATGCCCCCGTAGCCATCATCCGCTGGGTTGCCTGCTAGTAGGCGGGCTTCTGCTTGTGCTTTAAGTTCTTCGTCCAGGGGCTTTTGGACGAGGTGGAGGACAAGAGAGGCAAAAAGGGGTGAGAGAGGGCATCCTTGGTTAAAACCCTCGCGCATCTGAATTGATTTCCAGGAACCATCTTCCCAACGGAAGTGAACTGTACCTTCTTGGCCGTAAAGGAGGTGAGTGAGAGGGTAGAGTTCTGGGAATCTGGTTTTGAAGAGTTCCGGGACCTCTTCTCTTGACATAGTGTTGAACATGTTGGTGATGTCAAGGAATACTGCCACTCTTGAAGGTGGAAGGCTTTGTTGAAGGGGTTGTTGGATGTATTTTTTGATTTCCAGTTGGGTTGTGCGAATGATAAAGTCCATGCCGCCTTTGACTCCGATTGCAAAGTTGAAGGGGAATAGGGGAGCTGCGAAGACATCTTTGTATGTAGTCATGACATGGTTGCAGAGGATGCGTCTGATTGCTGAAGGGATTCCAATGGGGCAGAGTTTTGTGGGGTCATTAGGATCCTTTTCGAGACAGAAGAGGTAAGTATCGACGAGGTATGGTGCTACTAAGGGAGGAAGTTGTGCGGTGTAGACAAGGTTGAAGACTTGGTGGATGATTGAATGGGTGTGTGGGTCACTCTGGAGGACGAGATCCATGAAGATGTCTGTGGAGTCGAGAGTGTGACCGTTGGCTTTTCCACGTGGTTGCTGTCGGATGGAGGATGTGATGTCTCCTGGGAGGTAATATTGGGAAGGGTTGAAGTTGGTGGGAGGGAGGCCTTTGTGGAGGTTGAGTGGGTCGATGTATAGGCCATGCACTGTTTTGATGTTGGAAGGGCCAATTTGGGCCACTGATAAAGAGTTGCAGACCCTCGCCTGTGCAGCTGCAAAGTTGTCAAGGTCTGCGGCTTGTTGTGCTGCTCGGTTAGTGTCTCGGTCACAATCGGGGCGTGGGTTGGAGGAGGACCAACTGGTGACCGCTTGAGCCTCCTCCCAAAGTTCTTGGATATGGCCATATTTGAATTGTCGGATGCATCGTTCGATTCGTTTGTTTGCACTCTCTTGGAATTTGATGAGGGGAGATTTAGGACCGAGAAGGAGAAGTTCGAAGTTGAATAGGAGCCACCAGAAGGGAGCTGGGGAAGAGTTCCATTCTTGTGATCGGTAGGGGAAGGTGGGGCCTTGGGGCTTGCTGGCCTCGAGGATGGCATTGAGTAGATTGCGGAGGATAGATAGGAGTTCTGACTTGTGACATGAGTTGGAGAATTGACGAATGCCGCTACGGCAATTGGGAGGATGGGGAGCTAAATGAGATGTAATGAAATGAAGGGAGTTGATCCAATTGGTGGCATTGTTCTGAATGAAGCTATGTTGCAGCCATATTTCGCAAATTGAGGTGTTGGAGATGACTCGATTGGGGGGACGATGTTTAGAAGCTAAATGGGTGCGATATGGCTGTTCTTGTTGATAAATGTAATTCTGAGTTGGGTGGTGAATGCACTTTGGACATAAAATGATACCTAATTCTTGACACTTGGAGAAATCTGCTAAAACTAAATCATCTTGGTGACTTTCTTCTAGGTGGAGTTTGATTGCATTGATGGAGGAAAAGGGGCCTATGTCACCTTCTTGTTTCCTATCGCAGCACCTGATCGGACAATAAAGGTTTGAGGAGTTAGGGGTGGGATACAGAATCCTCGGTGAGCCATTGCCTTAGGAGGGCTTCGACTTCACTTTGTGGCATGCCACGTTGAATGTGGCGTTCCAATGCTTGTTTCTTGGAAGGAGGGCATGCTGACAGATGGAAGAAGAATTGTGGGTGTTGGGATGCATCAAATGGAGGGGTGGAAGCTCTGGGCTTGGTGTTCTTGGAGCAGGATTCGAAATGGGAATCTAGGCTGTCCTCCGACGCGCAGAAGTGGTCGCATGCTTTGCATGTGTGCCAGTTGAGGGCCATGCGTTCTCGCTTGGAGAGACGGAGGATAATGTTGGGATGAATCTGGGCCAGGTGAGTTTCATATTCTTGGAAGGAGGTGAAGACGTAGGAGGGGCCGGCCTCTGTGGAGAAGAAGCAGTGGGAAATAGGGCATTGGGTAGGGAAGGGCACTGTGAGGGCTACGGCGGTGTTGCAGGCATCCATGATTTTGTGGGGAAGGGGGGGGGAGGGCGAGTAATATCGACGTCGCTGAGAACTAAGGGAGAATTGGACTCTTCCAAGTCATCACTTGCTTGAATTGCCCATTTACTAGAGCTGAAGACGATGAAGGCTAGATTCTTTGTTGGATTCCCGTATTCGAAGACAACTCCATTCAAATCTTGGCAAGCTGTTGAAGTGGCGTTGATGAGAGCGATGAGTTCTTCCATGGTGGTGGCATTGGGAGTAAGAAACTTGATGGTGGTGCGGAAGCCTTGGTTGGAGGAGCGAGGTTGCTTGGATGGAGTTGAAGCCGGGGAGATGGTTGGCTTTTGGCGCTTGAGTGGAGAAGGGGGTGGGGAGGATTGAGATTTGGAGTCAAGATCATGCTTGGGGTCAATGGTAATGTCTTCATTGGTGAGGTCAAGGTTGGGAGGTGAAGTGCAGTCGATTTCGTTTGTTGGTTTGGAGGCTGGGGGGCGTTGGGATTTGTGGCGTGGGTGCTTTTCAGGCAGGTTGAGGGATTGATGTTTGGATTTCATCCGTTTGGAAGCGGCTAGTGCTAATGAAGCTCCTTTGCGAAGTTGGGTGATGTGGGGGGTGTCCAGCTCAGTCGAAGTAAACTCTTTGGATTTATCTCCTTTGTCACGAAGCCATTCCTGAAGACGGGGGCACGGGTTGGTGAGGTTTGTCTCCTCAAGGGGAGTGTTAAGGCGCATTAAGGTGATTTTCTCATAGGTGTCAATCCCTTCGTAGTAGCTGGTGAAGATTTCAAAGGCTTTATGTTCTGTCGGGGCTCCCATATGTCATTCACATGACACTCCATCTACAAAGGGTGCTGGACCGTTTTCATCGAACCAATGGTCGGGGTATATGCCTGAGTGACGTCTGCCTCCTCTCCCATTGAGGATAACATGGAAGTTTGCTGGGCCTCCTCGTCGTTGATGGTTCAATAGTCGTCATGTTGTATTCTTCCGAAACGAATTGATATCTTCTTGGGCTTTCATTGCATCTGCTAGGGGGCCTGATTCAACTCCTGCCTCTTCCCTGATTGGTGGTTCCGCGATTTGCTTGGGCCCGATTAGTTCTTTGTTAGGGAACTGTTCGAAAATCATTGCTTGGACCTCCGTGGCTGTATATTGTTGCGCTTCCAAGGAATAGAAGAAGATTGCTGTGTAAGTTGGGCTTTCTCTTCCGGCATTGAGAATTGGGAGAAGGCCTTTGCAGCCTTTGATAGCTCTGACAATACGATCGATGAGGGAGTAGTCAAGGAGAAGCTTAGGACTTAGAAGGATGTTGGGGACTACGACTGTGTCTTTCATTTCTCGTCTTGTGTAGTCTTGGACCAGTTTCTCATGCTCGTTTCGATCTTTGTCTGATGCTGGTTTCACCGAGCCTGTGACTTTGAGATTCCCAAGGATGCGAAGGTCGACTACGTCATCTCCATCTTCGAAGGCTTTGGCTATTGCTACCGTGACTGCTTCTTCAAGGTTCCGTGCGGCTACGATTCCTAGAACGTCTTGGACTCTTGCTAGTTTGTTGTATTGGCGGTAGCGTTTGATTGCAATACGGGAGTGAAGTTGAAGGCGGTGGTCATACTTGAACATTGTCGGGATTTCCAACCCTTTGGATTTCATTCGAGTGACTGCTGCATCGACCACAATTTTGGCCCATTCCCTACCAGTGGCCGTGCAGTCTTCGGGCAAAAGTTTGGGGTCGATTCCTGCTAGGTAGGCGACATGGGTTTCCTCGAAGGCATTCACTGGGGGGAGACTGCAATGCATGATGGATGTGCACTCTGGCATCCCTTCAATACTCTTATATTTTTCATTTCGGCATTGATCATATAATTTCATTTCTGCTGTGCCCAAAAACTGCCCTGGATAGTGGTAGTTGCGGTCGGAATGCTTGATACCCATTTGGGTAAAGGACATATGTCCCATGAGGAAATTTTGCTGGCCGATTTTTACTGGTTTGGGGACAGTGCGGACGATTCAAATTTCAAGGGATCCCTCCAAGTCCATGGCACGAATGAATCCTTCTCCCATGCTGCGGACCCGCAGTTCATTGATTTTGAGGCTAGGGGTGCTGATTGCCTTGGAGCGAGCTGCCTTCCAGCGTAGAACAACTGGATCCTTCTCCTTTTCATCTTTAATTCCTTTGAATATTTTCTGCTGCTGCTCGTGATCTTCTGCTATGGCCTTCTCTCGGAGTTTCATACGGTCCATGAGGCTTGAGACTGGATTGGAGGGACCTTGGGAAAGGAAGGTATGCCATGCTGCTGCTCCTTCACCTGATTTTAGGTCTGCATTTGACGTACTTGGTAAAGGGGGTGGATCTTTTGGTTTCGGTTCCTCCTCATCTGAATCCGCTAGAGCTTTGAAACGATTTGATGTTTGTTGGGTTGCCGCTGTATCTGTTTGGTGTAGGAGCTTTGGCTGTCTTCGTAGAAGTGGGTGAAGGGAAATTGGTAATGCTTGTGGAGGAGGTGAGATGCTGAAATAATTCTGAATCAAAATCTAGTTTTTGGCCCCATTTGGGATTGAGTTGTTGAAAAATAGAGAAGATGGCTCGTTGCTGTGCAGATTCGGAGAGGTGGGAGAATTCATTTGTGATGGACGTGACTTCATCATCGGGTGGTGATTCAGCTTCTTGCATTTCCACATCTTCGGTTGCATCGTCTGGAGGTGGTGGGACTGGGTCGGGTTGAGTCCCTGGGACGATGGAATCTCCATCTGATCCCCTTTCATGAATAGATGCTTCGAGAGAAGAGTCATCATCTTCCTCATCTCCAGTCGTTGGACGTCCAGAGCGACAATCAATCAATGCTGCCGCTAATTCTTCTTCTTTATGTTGTTTTTCATTCATCGAAGTTTGAGTCCATGCTTGAGTCGTCCATAGTCTCCAGATCTGGTATATCGTTGTCAGACGTTGTCGGATCCGATTCACTTTGTTCTTGTTCCTGGGGGTTGGCTTGGGAGTAAACAGGCTGGGTTGTAGGTGGTCGTGTGAGCCATACAAAATCAGATGAGGGGGTTTGTGGGTTTTCCCAATATGGGCTAGCTGTAGCTCTGGGGATCCAAGAAGGAAGAAGGACCAACGGTATGCCAATTGGACGAATGTTAATGAGTTCCACTGGAGGGGGGCAAGGAATGAACCTGTAGTCCGCAGATGAAAGAAGTTGCTGCTCGTATAAGGCTGGATTAATTGGTTGGCCTTGCTCAAATGGAATGGCAATGATTTGTTGACCGTGGTAGTTTGAGCGGCGTGGAGTATGGTTATGATGTTGTTGGGAATGGCGAGGACGAGGCGGAGCTTGATGGAAGTTAGAATGGTTGATAATATGGCAACGGCGCTGTTGGTTGATTTTACGAGAGGTTCTTGAAGATCCTGGCGGTTGTTGATTTCGTTTTGGCATGGTGGAGATAATAAATAATGAGAACTGATAATGAATCCCGAGGTGTGATGGATTAAATGAGGGGCGTTGGTGACACACGTGGTGACAGTGGACTGAAACAAGGTGATGAGTGATGCTGTTTGTGGGAATGAGGCGGTTGCAATGAGAAGGCTGTCATGGGGCGCCAGATCAGGCGTTGTTGACGTGGGCTTGGTCAAACATGGAGAAATTGCGAAACAAGGCGAAAAAGGCAGCAGCGATGGCGAAAACGGCCAGAGACGTGGCGACAACGACGAGTATGATTTATTCCGCGCTTTGCCAGGGTCGGGGGGCCACGGGGAGGGGCCCGATGGGTCCAACCAACGATTGCCATGGCGGCGGAAGTTAGGGTTAGGGTTACTAACCCTAACCCTAACCCTAACCCTAACCCTAATCCACAATTGAAAAAGTGTAAAATTATTTTTATACCAAATAACCCATATGTCAAATTTTGAAAAAAGTTAAAATAAAAATGTGTCCTTAAGTATTTACCTGCATCATATTAATGGTACAGTATGGTAAGTTGGTACCATACTATGATGCAGTTCAAAGTTGATTGCACAAGTCACTCTCCTGCCTGACAACATACACTACATCACAACACGTTAACAACATACAATCATACTTCTAAAATATTTCTTAACTGAAATGAATTTTTCATTTTCAGATTCCTAGACATTTTTATTTCATCGAACAATGGGACCAGTAAAATGATTTTTTCATGATTTAATACTGAAAAATGTGTATCATATATTTTTCATATTTCTGTGTGTACATTTGTACATTTTTTTACCTCTGAACGTACATACCTAAAAGCCTACCCTAATTATTGGTGAAAAAAAGCGGGAGGTTGAAAAGGAACATGCTGCCATTTGAAAACAAACAGAATTAAATTAAAAAATAAACCAAGTTTCTTTCCAAAAAAGTATTTGAAAAAGTGATTACAATATTGAAAACAGACATATCTGTAACATTGTGTTTCAATTTTACCCAGACTGACCAAGTGAGGGAAGATGAGCATGATTTTTATTAAATTTGAGAGCAAACCTGATAAACAAATACTTAGTTGAAAGCAAACTAGGTTATAAATATAAAAACAAACTGGGTTCATTTATGCCAATAATTAGGATACTATACTTACCTCTACCTATGTAGATACAACTTGATAATAATATTTCTAATAACTGACTATATCAGCATTGTGGTGTATGAATACTGCACCTAATAATAAATAGAGACATGAAAAGTAATCAATCAGATGGGATGGTTCAAGGTACTTGCACTTCAAACCAGTAATTATCAGCACAATAAACAAAAATCTTTGTCAAATTTAAGTTATTTTTTTATGACAGGAAATAGCTCTCATCCAACCAAACAAAAATACAGTTTGTCAACCAAGGTTATCAATTATATAAGTAAAAAATTAGACCATTGTGTCAGACCTTCTGTTTAAAAACTCAAGTGAAATTGGGATGATATTTGAATATGCTCATAAATGATGTTATAAGTTCCATTAAATATAATATTATGATTATATATTAAATTTTTTAAAGTATTTAGGGATATAAAAACTGTCAAACACATCAAGAATAACATTTTTTCTCTAAAATATACCAGAATCCGTTCAGATAAGGTCTACTTTTTTCATTATATGACCCTGTAGTTGTAGTTGTGCTCAATTTAATATAACAGCAATGTAAATATCTAACTAATGAATGAATATTTTAATGATAATGAGGCAACAAATCTACCACAACAAAGAGTAAGTAAATAATAATTTCACTTATGTATCATTTTATTTGACTCTCTGTCAAAGATGGTCCATTTAATTGAAATATTCATTTTACAATATTGTAACAAGCAAATACAAAAACATACAAAAACATACACAAAATTGTTGAATATCATTCTAGTAGTATTCTATTAATCAAAAAGTATGAGCAGCCTGGAATGACTGCTAGTCCTGCAAGGGGCTTTATGTTATTGAATTTTTTTGATTAGGTGACACAACCTTTAAATCCATTTTTTATAAGGCAGAAGTTACATTTCAGGGGACACTCTGAAATGTCAAAAAATATATGTCTAAATGTGCCAATACATGTGTAAGTAAAACTGATATACTAAAACCAATTGACATCTATTGAATGTGAAATTTCCACCAACTACTTGCATCATAAGTACTTACTACTTACTAAAGCAAGGCATCAACAAGAATAATGTCCATAATATTAACATTGGATAAATATATCATACTACTAATTATTGCAACTATTTTTGAATCAATAAAGCCTACATTACATAGTTTTAGTTAAACTAAAATTCACAATTGAATCAGAGAAAATCAATTAAATGTAAAAAACACAGCCATATCTTGAATTTCAAGACCACAAGTAACCCATAAAGGCATGATATATTTGAATATTGATGTTTTTCAAATTACAATAGTTAATGATAAATCAAGATTAAAATACTGTTAAGCATTTTTAGATTTAATTACCACTGAAAAATGACCACACCCCCTTTTTGATAATCTTATTTTTAAAAATGTTAGCTCCCTTAAAAAATTGATCAAATAGGCCTATACATTCATCACAGGGGGTCTACTAGAAAGTTCTTTTCATTTTTGTTTGCTTTTGTACAGATGTTTATGTTCTTCACACTAAGATACAACATGTAATTTGGCATTAATCTTGCTACACATACATTGTAAGTACTTTACTCACATAAGTACCTAAGTGAGCAAGTATCACCATCATTATGAATATTCAAACCAATACATGTCCCATGGTAGCATTGTAGCAGAATGATATGTTCATAATATCAAAGTATTTAAGTCAAAGTAAATTATTTGAGCCAGAGCAAAAGCTCAGTCAGTATTAGACGCAAGGACTGAAGTGCAAATACTACAGTCATTAGATGCCAACAGCAAAGTAAACATCAAATTCACAATACAGTTACATGTCCACACAAGTTTCATACACTTAGTCATAATTTGAAAGAAAAAATAAGCAATAATATTTTATAACCAATATTTTTGATTTTTGAATTATTTTCTATGACAAAAATTATTTTTTTCTTGATAAATGCTTTGGAGTGTTAGCTGATCTTGTTTACTCCCAGTGAGAACTTCAAACAAAGATGACGTCATGCCACAAAAATCCTGTTTTTTTCTTTTGGGAGTATTATTCAACAAAAAACATTGAAATTTACTACAGATACCAGTGAGTGACCTCTTTCAATTTTTTACTGATATCACTTGGTTCTCCCTGAAATTGTTTCCTTCTATTTCCTTCTATGGAATTGTAAAAATCAGGTAGTAGAGCAAACGAAAAATGTATGAAAAGCCTTTAAAAAATTTACATGAAACCCATTGATCAAAAGTGTGAACAATCTGGAACAGATGTCCGCGCAAGAGGCTAGTCCATCTCAATAATATTGTATTTCTCTTCTAGAGTAGGTACTATACATTATTAGTAGTTAAGGAAATCATAGTATTTATAATTAATAATAATATTATTGCCTTAACATTACCTTATTATTACTCGTGTAAGTACGTAGGAGTATTTTTTTATTTTAGGCTACTTTTCCGTAGTGTATTTTAACATACAGTACCTACCATACCTACCTTACACAAGCAATACCCTACTGCTGTTCAGCACAAGCAAGGTGAGATTTTTCAAAAGAGACAGTTCTTGGTCCGTGAACCGTGAAGCAGTAACCTTCAATGGGAATGGACTGGTAGTATGGTACTCCTACCATACTATTTAGATTTTCCGATGATTCTGCTGGCTGTTCGCCTTCATCTCAATCATAATATTGTCTCTTGTCTCACATTATTATTTTTTGATGTTGATGTTGCAGCCAAAAAATATTGAAGTCCGAAAATCCTGATTTGGACACAATGGGCAATTAATCCAAACGTCCTGCAAATTACGGGGTTGCAAGTTGTCAGCATGGCAGACGGTAGTAGCCAACATTATTTATTTTGAGTCACTTTGACGATACAGCAATACAATGCTGGATGGGACATTTCTCCGCTTCGGGCAGTGTCACAACGAGTGGCAAATGGCAAACCATTGTTCCATTCCCGTCGCACACATTTACATACAATACCGGTGATGTTTTTGGATTCTTGGACCCGTTTTTGGCTGTCTCCGCTTCGTTTCGCCCCCTCGCATCGAGCCAACACATTACAAAAATTGTCATTGCATGCAACGGGTCTGCGACAGTATTGTACCTTGGGTTGCTGATAAATCAAGCCATTCTTCCATTCACGCCAGCCTACTCAAGAGGTGATCAGCGCTCGGTGAATTTTTCAACGGATTTCGGGATCAAACTAGAAAGCACGAAGATTGGCTATTATTTTATGTGCTCAATGGCTGCTGAAACCGTTTAAACCCAACGGGAAGCGGACATTCTCCATGTGTTTTATGTTATCTTTGTATCTGGAATAGAAGCCCAGTCAATCACAAAACACAAATGGAACAAATATCATCAGGGCTGAGCACAAGTTCGGCTTATACCCTGCTTGACAAAAGTTTTTCATCTACAAAAAATAATGCTTATCAGAGGCAGGCCCGGATCGGCGTATTGAAGATTAATATTTTGTACTGGCCACGACCAACTACTAACCCGTTATCTCGAATTGTTATTTCTACGAAACGAGTGCTAAATAACTTTCAATATCAATTGGAACAAAAAGAAATATTTTTTCACATTGGTACCTCATTAGACAGTAGCTCGTAGCTGCTCCTAGCTACGTGGCGATTTTCGATTTTTAGAGGAGAATCGGATGGACGCTTTACGATGGTCTACGATAGTATGTTCCTTTTATTTCGAAATAATAATGCTTGCCTGGGCATTATTAACTACCTACCCTGCAATACTGACTATTTCCACCAAGTGGAAAATGGAAATTTTGTTTTAATTTTCCGCCAAAATAATAATTCTTTCGACATGGCTCTTGCATTCTAGCTAAGAAAGACTCCTAGCTTGGCACGCGAAATTCGACTACTAGGCATGTACAATATTTGAATATCTTTCAGTATCATCTCTGGAGGCACAAGCCGAACAATTGACTTTCTTAGTGTGGCATAATAACGGTCCACTCACCTACCTCACTGATCAATGAAAACTTTCAGTAACAGCAAATAATGCTGTACCACGTGCTGCGGAAAAACTCACCAATCAATGACCGTGACCGAAGAGAGCCCAAGAGACAACAAAATAATCTGAACACTATTGGGCAACAGCAACTCCTTTATCGCAACGTCATCGTCACAATCGCCTCACAATCAACGCACCATTTCTGCCAACGAGAAGCGCCAATGTCAATAGGCAATACCACTCTGACAATACTAAACACTACTACTACTTGTAAGGTAGGGGTATGGTCCCGTGATTACCTCTCCATTGATGTATGACAC
>JALLOT010003444.1:0-11272 GCA_036939595.1 Thalassiosira livingstoniorum | reverse complement strand
TTGTACTGCGGGCTACGCCCGCACCTACTTACAGTAGGTAGGTAAACCTACCTACAATACTACAGTACTCGCTTCGCGAGTAGACTCGCTACGCTCATCGTAAGTATGTAGGTACATAGTAAGAAAATAATATGTTTTGTACTCGTTATGCTCGTTCAATACTGAAGCTTGCTTCGCTCGCTTTAATGGCCTTACAACCAATACAGTGATCAAAATCACTCCTTGGAGAAAGAACCATTATAGTCCTTGATATCGATGATGTTGGTGTTGGGGGAAGGGAGGGAAGCACCCCAATGGGTTTAGATAATCGATACAAACCCTACCATGATCTGTCTGTACCCACAATAGTCATACATCCAGACATGCATTGACCCCCCTGGATGCAATTCAGTGTACATCTATCTTCCATATTCTGCTATCTCCTGCCATCTTCCATCTGCCAACTCCAACCTTCAAATCTCAAATTTCCTGCACACTTCCTAGCTAGTTTCCATCACAATGAAAACATAATGGAAATATAAGCAACAATTCATCTTACCTTCTACAGATGTATCACATAAGTAACAATTGAGGCAAAATAAAAGGGAATGGAAATTGTGAATTGCATCTTGAATCATTGTGATATTCATGGTCACAAATCAGTAACACTTAAGCAATGTATTGTATTGAGTGTGAGAAAAAAATATAAATCATGAACTGTTGCATTATTATCTAGATCTAGGGTTAGGATTAAGATTGTATGGTACTGTAGAATAAATAATAATTACCTTGTGCAGCATCATTGTTGGTCACCAAATGAAATATGATAACAGTCAATGACTATTTTAAAATTTTCTAAAATAAATTGGATGGCTGGGTCATGACTGTTATAACATTAGAACAGTTTTTAAGTCAGTAGAGGCATGTTATACCTTTAATATAGTTGTTAAGTGTTATAACTACTAAGAACTCTCTTTGTTTGCACACAAATTATAATAATAAGTTTGAAAGCTATTGAAGTAACAAAATTTGAAGTAAACCATTTTGGGAACATTATGACTGACACTGACAAGAAGAAGTGGATGTGTCACTTTGAGATCTTTGCAATCACCATAGTGTTTTTCTTTTGTGTGTGACTTGGACTCTCAAGTGGCTCATTTATAATGTCAAATACTTGATATGATATTCGTGACATAGGCTATCAAAAATCCACTTCCAAAGACTTTTACCCTCCATTTTACCCCAAATTTTTTGTGGTGCTACTAAAAAAATTTGTACACCTAACACAAACCATAGTAGTGGGGTTTTCAGCATAACACTATGATATTATGAAATAAAAATGTAAACAAAGAAATTGAATAGTATGGAACACAAGAAAAGAAAGTAAATTGTGAAATGATGAAAAGCATTTGTCCAGTTTTGATCATAACACTGTTGTTTAAAAATTTTGATTGATGAGAATTATGTGTGTGATTCAATGGAAGAACAGGAGAAAACAATTTATGAATGGGAAGTGTTAAACTAAGTGGGTTGCAAGTTTGATGTTTTAAAAACTTAGAAACCCATTATTACTTCTTTGTATCATCTGAAAAGAAAGTATATGCCTGAGAAGTTAATAATCAGTACCATTAATCAATTTGTGTTTGGACACCTGTTGACCTGTACCAAGCTGTGTCCAGAAGCCTATTGAGAAGTATTTTGTGGTGACACACTCTTAACTGACATAAACACAATAATAGGTCTGATTCAGTTTGAACCTTAGGTTTCACTGGGTGCTGGTGGAACAGCAGTAATGGGAAAGAAATTTCTTAAAGAATGAACTTGAAATCTATCTGGTGTGATTCCAAAGCATTAATAACCAGAAAATAATATTTTTATGTGGAACATTATTATGAATACTACTGTCTTACTATGAAACAATCTCAGCAATTCTGTTGGTTTGGAACACAACAACAGAAATCTCATGCTTAGTTTGATAATCAACCTATTTCATTTTGGGCAAGGAAAATGAAAATTGATGCTCAAATTCACTGGAAATATGATTAAACTGATACATATGCCTTTGGAAATTCATTGTGTAGGATAATGTTTGAATTTATCACCAACAATTAAATTTCAAACATGGATTGGTATCATTGGAAACATTAACCAAAATACCAAAGAAAATCAACTGGATTGCTCATGATTGTTTTGAGGGCTATCCTGATTTTGGCTTTGATACAAAGCTACAAAGTTGAAGGAAGATTTCAAAGTTTAATTAATCATATACAAGTTTGAATGGATTAATTTCTGGGAATTGACAGTGTGCAATTTTATCTTGTACCATAAATTCTCAGCCTACTGCAACCAATTATGTCAGTCTTCAGTAGCATATAATTTTTAACAATAGATTTACATTCATTTTCAATAATTGATCTGTAGATGGATATGCCATGGATAAAAGTTTTGAATAACTTTCTAAATGTGAAAATTCTCATGATTATCATGACAACAATTGATAAACTTGAGTAACAGACACAGGAATTTTGTTGATGGGCTCCCAACCTCCAACCCTTGAAAATATTTGGAGATGGAGTGACAAGTCATAATATCAGACAAATTGTTGCCATGTCAACACATTTTGCTCAAATTTACCTTTGATAAACTCAAAATGACAAATATACCAATTGTATCAAATATCTTCATCCACCTATTGAATTCTGTCACCCAAGTCTCAAGATCATGATAGAACCTGGAGATTCTAATGCCTGTCTGTCACAAGGGTAACATGCAGTACAATACAGTAGAGCCAAGTGCTGCTAATTGGCTACCATTGGTGGTCACAGTCACAGGAATGACCAACAGCCAGGCAAGTACATGGTGTCCAACTGTTTTATTTTTATTTACAATACATATAATACAAAAGATGATATATTACATGCCCTTATCATCATATTTGTTTGCTATGCTATGTTCATCAGTGATGTACTTAAACAAATAAATAATAGCAAGTAATTCAACAGGGAGAGTGATAAAACCATGATGAAATCAACAATCAATAGCAGAGAAGACAATTACAAAGTAACCATCACCAAATTTAATGGGATTCTGTAGAGGGTCAGGAGGATAATCAAGAAGTATCATAATGAAAACTAGAGCAACTTTAGTAAATCTCAATTCCATCAAACAAGGGAATAAATATGAAGACTACACAAACAACATTAATGGTCTTACATGAGCATGCAAAGAGCCAACAGATCAATGACACTATCTTGTAACTTGGCTTTGGGGTATTATGCTACAGGTTTCAAATGTTTAATTTCATTTATACATAAAATTCAAAAAGTGCAAAACATTTTAAGAAAAACAATTCAATACATGCTTGCTCTGCTTTAATGAAATACTGTCAAAAAGATATCCAGGTGTCTTAAATCTAAAACTTTGTTGTAATTAACACTTTAACCTAAAAAAAATATCACCTCTGCAACAATAAATTCTTCTCTAGCCTTCTGAGTCTTATTGAATAAGTTAAAATGGCACGGTACTGAAAATAAAGCTTTAAATGATTTTTGGGTTTCTAAATTTTGGTTGCTTGTGGCACATGTATCTTTGAATTGGATTGTAAATGTGGTACTTTTTAATAAAGTCACAATAATTGTACTCTTTCATCTGTTTCATTTCATTGATGTTACCATTTACAGTAGATTTTATTATAATTACATTTGTTTTGCCCTTGTTCTGCAAGAGATTCAACTAATGATAACAATAGAAAATGCTTATATTCATTGTATTTTGGTCAGATTCTCTGCATCTAATAGTTCATATAACTTGTGATTGTTACAATGCTACCTGTTGACAAAGCCAATACAATCAAACTACCAAGCAAAAGTTGTTATCAAAAGTATGGCACCTACTCCATTGATGGATTTTGCATCTGATAACACTTCTTTGGCAATGAGTAAAAATAATATAACTTGATATTAGTGCAACTAGGCATTTGAATGGGAAGGCTCTAATTTGCTTGCCTGTTCTAGATAACTTTAATTTTCTGCATTTTTTTAATAACAAAATTATTGAGAATTATGATACAGTAAAAATAGCACATTGTAATCTAAAATAGACATATTTCAACATGTAGTATCTAGGTTAAGTTTTCAAACTCCAATCTCAGTTCAAAACTGACACCATGATAAGACACATTGTAATGCATATCAGCACAAGCTTGTAATGGTTTTGATTGTAGGAATCAATAAATCTATGGCAGCTAAAGTATACAAATGGGATATCATCTTACAACTTGAACATTCCCTGGAAACAGATTGCAATTTTGGACTTTCTTCATGCTAAAAGATATTTTTAAAAGATATGTATGAAGCATTACCATTCTCTGAAAAACAAAAGCCCATTACCATTAATTCAGAACTCAAAAACTATGTGCTTGATTTTTGATTGAACCAAATTGAATTCAAAGTATAGCAATATATTTGACTTCAACAAAACTCCTGTCATGACTGCTAGCAGTTTGTAGTACTTGAAGATGACAAATAATAATTATTCAATTGTTTCTTTATCTTTCTCCCCATAATTTCCTCATTATTGTGTGTTATTAAAGTGCTATGATCTTTTTTCTTCTCAAGCAATCTGAAGGCATAACTAGGATCAACAGAGTCCCTTAGTTGCTTACAAATTTGATATGTAACAATGCCAAAAAAGCATATACATTTTCTTCTTCATTTTTGTCCTAAGTAATATATATTAATAAACATACAGCATATAACCATTTTTTATTTCAATCCATATGTATCCAGATGTACTTTTTACTTTCTCTCACTTTTACTTTTACTTTTGAAGAGTCAGGTATTTATATCCCTATTAAAACTCAATATTGGAACCAAGACTCAAGTAGCTAAGTACAATATAATATGCACAATGATAAGAAGAATTAAAATAGCTATTCACTCAAAAGAGGCAAAAACAAAAAACAAAAATCATTTCAGACAATCATTGTGCAAGTCAATGTTTTGAAAGCTGCTTATGTAAATACTGTAGCTTCATGGAACACAAGCACAAGACCAAGAGATCTTCACTTTGAGAAACAAATCATTCTTAGTTTCAATACTCAAAAATATCTATTTATGTGAAGAGAATGGAAGTTTAGTTTACATTAAAGGGGAAAAAACAAATAATGGCATGCCAGTTAATTCTGGAGTGATTTAATTTAATTGAATGATGTTTGCATAGATAAATGATGAATGAATTGAGGAAGGCTGACAATAATATTTTTAATTTGCTTGGTGATTTTATTTAGATATCTCTGATTATTTGATCTTTTTGGCAATCCAGTTTCAAACATTGATTTAAAAGTTCATTTTGTTTTAGACATGCAATGAAAATTCTGTGACTATTTTTGCTATGGGACAGTATTGATTCATAACTATTAAAATAACAATATTTTAGTATGACATTTCAGCCGAACTCCAATAAAAGATCATTTTTTAATGTTTATATGCATATTATTTGTAAAAACACCACCTTATTAAAAAAGTTAATTAATACAAAGGGGCACAAGATTTTTTTAAGACAATGAGGTACAAACAAAAGGAGCATGAAGTTTCATGGAAATCTTGGATTTTTGTGATTTTTTCTTCTAAAAATCAAAGAAAACTTTCTTCATTTTTCTTACTTCAGCTTTGGCAAACATTTTTTTGACTTTCAACTTACTCTTACTTTTCTTGTTAAGGATAATGGCTACTTTTACTTTCATGAAAAAATGGAATCAGGAAGTTTTATAATGATCTTTGCTTTTTGAGAAAACATATTTTACTTTTCCTCTACTTTACTTTAACTTTCATCAACATCAGCAAACACTATACATTTACTTTGATTTTACTTCACCCATCTTTGTATGACCTTACTTTTGCTTTCATTTTTACTAATGAAAAACTTTAACAATTTGTGTAATTTCTACTTTCAAGAGAAAGCAGCACTTTCTACTAACTCTTGCCACTTATGTATTACTATTTTTCACAAAGAAAAAGATCTGAATCCAACAATCATAATGACCACTCTAGTAACTACTGGAAAACATTGAATCTGCAAAACAAAAATAATATTTTGATCCATAAAATTTTGACTGGTTCAAATCCCATGTTCTGGCATGGATAAAGAGCCCATCCACATCAATTGGTGCAAAATACTCTGCTGTTAAATAGTCTTTTGTATTTTTGGAATGACTGCAAATGACAAGTTTCATGTCCCTCATCCTCCCCTAGAAGCGTAGTGCAATGACATTGCTTGATTGAAATGATAGTGATCTCTTTTACTTGCTGCAACAAATTCGGCAAACTGCAAAATTGGAAATCGTTATTTAACAAAACATTGTAAGACAATCACTGGATTATCACTACAAAAGTGGAATAGGAGACTTGCTCTACATTCCATGCTCACTTTAAGAGTAAAACTACCAAGCACAGCTTCATCCAAATAGCAGAGAAAATTTTGGTTTTGATGTGTTGAACTCAGCAACTGAGCGGTATAACCAAATTATCCTATTTCTTCCAAGTAATATTGGTGAGGGCGAGGTTAAACACAAGAGCAACACAGCATTATTTGAACAGATACTGGTAACTATTACCTTGATTTCAAAACGAGTCATTGCTTTAAGAGGTGATTGCATCCCTTCATCACATTCTCTATTTTTTGATGAAGAGAGATAGATGTCTCATTTTTCTTCTTGCTATCTTCATATTCATATCCTCTCACTGGGCAGGTTTGTGGTAAAATAACTTATCCTTCATGCATTGCATTGTATTATTAACAAAACATTTCTCTATGCCCTGTAGAAACGCAACAGAATGCAGTGTCTGATTAGTAAGATGTTTTGTCTAGCGTAGACAAACCAACACTGCTGTGATGTAGCATGTAGATCTGCTTTGTAAAAAAAATTCGATGATTACTTTTCATGAATCACAGCTCCCGACCTAAATTCCCCCCCTAGAAGTTAATTCCCCGTCCTTTTTGTGGCGAAGTATTGACATTTTAATTCGAATTGATTTAATTCTTCAATCATGTGTATGTTATTTCAATGAAAAACCATTGAAAAGAAATAACAAGTTTAATAGTGATGTGAAACATCTACTTTATCTAAATATTTCCATCCAAATTTCCCACCTTCACAATCAACCTCTCTATGTATTCAACCTTGTACTTAGATCCCCATCTTGAGTAACAGTCTTTGGCTTTGTTATAATATTCAATTGCCTTTTCATGTTCGTCGAGGTCTAGGCGGAGAACACCAGCAAACTCATATGCAAGTCCTTCCTCATGAACAAACTTCGAATCATGTGCTGTCGTAATTGCAACTTCGTATTTTTTTTTGGCTTCTACGACTCTTCCGCTCGCAGCGAATACCTCAGCTTGTAAAAGCGCTTCTTTATTGCTGAAATTCCAAGAACTATACTCTTTCATCTGTCTCATTTCATTAATGTAACCATTGACAGTAGAGATTCTTTTGGACACATTTGTTTCGTCCTTTGTCTGCAAGAGATTCAATCCATGATAAAACATCACCATGTGCATAATCATTGTATTTTGGCTCACTGCATTATTTGCGTTCGTAACTTGCCTGCACGAGTTCTCAAATTCATCCTGCTGGTGAAGCCAAAATGACTGAACAACCAAATGAAAATTGTGCATAGCTAGTACGAAGCCTACCCAATTGTTGCAGTTTGCATCTGGTGGCACTTTGTTGTCAATCAGCAAGGACAACGTTTTCCGAAACTGGTTAAGAAGTGCCTGTGAATGAGAATGCCTAAACTTGTAGGCCAGCTCAAAATAATACTCAGTTTTCTGTAATGTCGAGGAAGAAGAATGAAAAAAAATTCTTCAACAAAGAGAAAGGCCAATAATAGGCTACGGACAACATATTTAGAAAACATATTCTTACCTGTAGGAGATTGTTCAAATTCTCGCCAGCCATTAATGCATATCTCAGGTGCACATGAGGGTTCAAAAAGGCGTGAGTCGAATTACCAATGCTGATGCCATGATCGAATGCTTTTTGATGCATGTCAGCACAAGTTTGT
This sequence comes from Thalassiosira livingstoniorum, assembly GCA_036939595.1. Taxonomy (NCBI): domain Eukaryota; phylum Bacillariophyta; class Thalassiosirophyceae; order Thalassiosirales; family Thalassiosiraceae; genus Thalassiosira; species Thalassiosira livingstoniorum. The sequence goes on along the minus strand of JALLOT010003444.1, from coordinate 3,230 downwards.
AGTGGTTGAATATAAGGTCCGCTTCCCACAAAAACAGTGGCGTATAACATCGGTATTTGCTCTTTTAACTCAAATCGTCTCTGGAAATTGAGTGCAAGTTTTGATATTCTTCGTGCCATGGGGATATCTTTAAACGCTTTAAACGATATGCTGAAGCATTTCATCGCCCCAAAAAAACCGAAGCCCAAAACAGCATACTCCGATATTCCATTCTTAACCGTTAGCTGAATTAGATTGGAAGTGAAATATGGCAGCATTTGTGGTCTTATCACGGCTGACACCAATAAAAGAAGACTGTAGAATTTAAGGATGGCACATGATTCATCATTTGCGTCTTTCAACTGCAGAATCTCCCCATCAGACATACTATTCAAAAGTTGAGATGTTTCCTGCACCAATTCAGATGTACGATCAGGGTCTACTGACTCTGGCACTATCTCGTGAATCCGAGAAAGAGCAACTACGCAAGTTGCGTAAGCTTTCTCTCCTTCGTTGATATCAAAATAGATACAAGCGGCCAGATAATACGCGTCTAATCCGTCGTTCACGCATCTGCCATTATTGATTATTTCCATAAGGGCTCTTTGAGCCTCCTCGACTAAGCCACAAGCATACGAAGATTTTGCCAGAAGGAAGAAGAACTTAATGCATCGATCATAATGGCAGCCCCAGTAATGGCTTGGAAGCATAGACTCTGCGAAAGCAAAATACTGTCGTGCTCTTGGAAATTCAGATTTGTCCAAAGCCTTTGATCCAGCGTCAACAAATAGTCCAATCATGTCGATTGGTACCATGTTTCCTGCTTTCAAAAATTGTTACGCCTGTTTGAGCTGGTCACAAATGATGAACAAAGTGCGGCTCAGATTGTCCCCCGTAGATGCATAGTACAAAGTCAACGCTAGGTTGTAATGATATTGATCCCTCTCATGTGGTGGGATGAGGTTGTGGGCAGCTTCTCGTATTTTGTCATGTGCAAACTGAGAAAATCAAAAATTTATTCCAAAAGAACAAATGCATTAATACAATGAAACGGGTGAAAAACTGCGTAGATTCATGAGAGACGCACCATGTATTCCCCATTTTTTATTAAAATGAAGCCTTCTGCTTTTGCTTGATCCAAATAGAATAGAAAATTTTGGTGTTGGGGTGTTGAACTCAACAACTGAGCAACAATTGTTTTTTCCTTTCGTTTCCAAACACAATGTGAGGGTTATTTCAACGAGCATCAAACTTTGAAAAGAAGAAAACTTTGATAGGCAGCTTACCTTGATCCCGAAGCAGGACATTATTTTTAGAGCCTCCTGGATGCGATGGTCCAAAATATTCATTTTTGATGACAAGAGACAAAGGACGTTATCTGTGATTTGCTCAGACACAATTTGGTCCAAATCCCAAAGCCACCTTTTTTCGCGCAAGCTGTAATGTAAAAGTTTACGAGAAGCTAGAGATTTGAGGAATTCCTCAACAAAAAGAGGATTTCCAAGTGTTTTTTGATGTACCACACTGGAGAGGGATTGGCACATACATGGGATCATGCGAAGAGCATCCGATATCAAATCATTCAAACTAGCCCGATCAATGCCTTCTAGAGTCATGTTTGTTATTCTGACTCCATTTGACTTGAGCGATTGGACCATATGAAAAATGTCGTGTTCAGGTTCAACTTCATTACTTCTAAAGTTACCCAAAAAGAAAAGGCTGGATCCCTTCAACCCAGACAAAAGTGATTGGATGAGTTCAAAAGAAAGATTATCTGCCCACTGCAAGTCATCAAGAAACAGCATAACAAGCCGCTGCCTCCTAGTCACAACTCTGATAAACCTCTGAAGAATGTGAGACACGCTATTTAGATTCATTTGTGCGCTGGAATGTTCGTTTGCATCATCTCGTCTCAGTGCAGGACAAAGAACATCATAAATATTTGGAAGAAGTTTTGCCAAGGAGAAAAAGTCTGAAGAAAATTCGGCCATGAGCTCGGTGAGCAAAATCTGCAATTCTTGAGGAGTAGTTTGATCCTTTATTACGATGCATAATTTGTTGAACGCTCCTATCACTGCTGAGTACGATTCTTGCTCCATCAAGTCAAGTTTTTCGGATACCAAAAATCCACCAGCATCACTCACATAGTTTGTAAGACTTTGAACCAATCTTGTTTTGCCCGACCCAGAGTAGCCCCCAATCAACAAAGCCTCATTTTTGCCAGTAGTCTGTACGCGCCTATAGGTATCTGTCAGGGTCATGACTTCCCTCTCCCGCCCATAAATTTTCTCTGATCTGAATTGAATGGATGACCCTCTGTTTGTTGCATTGTTAATCAACATGTGGTTGTCGAAGAGAAGGTGGCTTGGCTCCAGGATCAATTGTCGAAGGTCACAGCATGCATCCCCAACAGAGTCATACTTCGAATCTGAACAGCCTCCTCCTTGCTGCAGTCTGATGAGTTTCCCCAAAATCATATTGACAGTTGAGGAGCACCCAATATCTAAAACAGACAAACGTGAAGAAGAATCGTGGCCCAACGAGGCATGGAGACCTGAACTGTCAGATTTTCTTTTGCGTGCTGGTTCATCAACAGCACCATCCGCACGTTCCGTAATCCTTAGTTGACCGAGCTCTGCAGCAGGCGAATCTTGTTCTTCATAAAATAGGTCATACAACAGAAGACCAAGAACATTACAGCAAAGCATCTCATCTATGTTGCTAAGACTGACTGTTGCAGGTTGGAGGTTGCTCTCTATTTCTACTTGCAGGTCCTGTCCTAATTTGTCTTTGGCAACGCTCTCTAAGAAAGGATCGTTCGATTCTGAAGGCACCTTAAAACGCAAAGACAATTTCGGCGAAATCATCTCGACTCCAAGAACGTCGTTCGGAGTGCCCTCTGCCATTGGGCTGTAAGCGGACTGGCCATTCAGCTGAATCAGGAAGTTGTCTAGGATGCAGAGCTGTTTCAGATGCTCGGAGGTTTGGACCAAATTAGTTCTGACCATGTGGTCGATTAAACGCGACAGCCCGTAGGCTACGGTTACTCGTTTGAGAATTGAAGCCACGTTTGATGCACTTCCGTTGGATTGGTTGCCATGGGCCACTGACCCATTTCGTTTGCTCGTCAGCCATTGTCTAAGGGGGGCCGAAATCATGATGTTTTGTCGGAACTACATAATCAATCTTCAGAAAGTAATAATAAGTGCTAATCCGTTAGACGAAAACCTGCTCAGTGACGAGACAGGCTC
>JALLOT010003443.1:0-11275 GCA_036939595.1 Thalassiosira livingstoniorum | reverse complement strand
GAAGTAGCATGTGGGACAGGTTCCATAAGCCCCTTGTCAACATCTTCACTGCACCTTTGTTGTCAAGCTTGTGAATTCCCTCCGTAGGTGCATCTTCCGGTATCGTTGCTAGCTTGATACTAAGTCGCGCTCCCTCAAGCTCACTTTGATATGACGTCATATCCATAGATTGGGGCAGCAGGAGTCCTCTTTCTAGGTGAAAGGTGTGGTGCTGTGCTATTGTGTAGCACACAGCTTCTCCTGTGTGGGGGTTTACAGTTCCATCGCTAACTGTCAGTGGTGTAAACTCCCCATGAGTCATTGTGATCCCCGTCCCCGGTGGCTGTTCTATCGGTTCAATCCCCTGGAAAGATTGACTCAGACAAGTGTGTTTGCCATCCACAGTGGCATCAACTGGATACTGGATGTGCAGAGCTTGGTGACTCAGCTGGTTGGCATCTTTCAAAGAGCCCACTGTTGCTTAATATTGAACTACATACCCATTCGTGTGGGCCAACGTACTGAAAAATGTGGGTGTCATTACGGAGAAATTCGTGGTGAATATGGCGCTCATGTGGGTACCATTTGCCTAGTGTGACATGGAGTTTTTGTTGGCTGGAGTGACCATTATTTGTGCTATCACAAAACGCCTTCTTCACCCACTTGGCAAATGTATTCACAACTTTTGTAGAAGGTGGTGGGATATCAGGCCAATTAAGTTTTGACGCAGCCCACCAGCTGCCTGTGAGACGTCCAGCTGGAATAGATCTACCATCCATTGATGCAAGATCAGAGATTGTGATCACTCGAAGATACATTCTCATGTAATTTGTCAATTGAAGAGTGGACTTGGTAACCCCCGGCAGAGTTGCTATTGTTGCCATGATTAACTTATCACCTTCACATTGGATTGCTGGTGTCCAGTCATTCTTGATCCATAGCTTACCTCTCATTTCCTTGAGGGAATGTCTGATATCAAACAGCCATCCACCGTCAACGTAATCGCATCTTGTTGTAGTATTCATTAGCAATGTTTCCGTGGAACCGCTGACCAATTGAAAGGAATGAGAGTGTCACTCTGATGTCATTCGCTAAAACTTTGTTCCACCTTAATTGTTGGATGAGGTACAAGAGAGGTTTCTGAGCCTGGATAGTTTTGAATTGTGGGTAATTTAACCCTCCACGGTCAAGTGGACCATAGACAATGGCCTTTGGCATATGCCTGTTGATTTTTAGCTTTGGGAGCATAAATTCATCAATGATAGTATTCATTTTTTTTAAGGCTGTTGGTCATAGAATGGATGTTGGGAAGGAGTAAGTTACCATTGGAAGAATTCTTGTTGTAAGCATGGTATATGCTTTGTTCTGATCTAGTCTAGTTGGGCTGACCCTTGCTGCTAAAGACCGCCTGTGGCTGCTAAGATTTCTGCCCAAGCCTGGTCAGCAACCTCCAGTGCAGCAGTTACAAAGCTTCCACTCTCATTAGAGAAACCCTCATGCATTGCCCAATTATCTGTGTCATCAACAAAACTATCATTATGCTTTGCAATTGACGTCACCTTGTCGGCACTCATAAGTTTAATGCCTGGTGTCACTTCATGGTGCGCTCTCAAGATAACTTGAGATTACAAACTCCAAGTGGTAGCAACGTCGCCCTTGCCTTGCACCTCACCATTCATGCCCAATTCATGTAACAATTGTTGGTAGAACATCGGGGAGATACCGTGAGCAGTTTTTACATATCGTTGGAGCCTCACTATGACGGCGTTTCTTGCTTGAAGAATATTCTTCATCATACCAAATTTTTGTGCAATGAGAGAAGAAATTGCTGGTACCATCCGATCAAAACATGCAGTAGCATCCATCATAAAAAGTGCAACTGTAGGGTACATTGCTTGGGCGAAGTCAAACATAATTTGTTTCATTAGGGCTGCATCATGAGCTGTCTGTGATGGTTGCCCACCCCACTGTTCCTCACTTAACCTGGTTGATTTGGCATTCTTCATTAGTTTCTTGGCAAAGAAGATTTTAAGTGCTGTGTTGAAGTCTGCTTCTAGTAATCCAGTTATTCAAAGTAAGTGAATCTTCCAAACTCCAGGCTTTTTCTCCAGCATGAACTCAATGCATTTCAGCCATCTGTCGTTGATAATTCCTTGTTCGAATGGAATACTCATCATTCGTGCAAAGATCTGAGCTAGTCACTTATTGGAAGCTATGCACTTCCATAGAGTTTAATTGATTCCGGATGGTGAAGACGATGTCCTTTCTGGTACTACTTTAAAAGCTTCTAAAAATTCATCCTGGGAGATGGTTCCTTTGATCGTTGGCAGAGCTTTTTCCTCTTCAGTATGGGCCATGTGCCGGAGAAGCTGCTGAGCTGGGGGTGGCAGTGATTTGAGTTCAAGACACATTTCTCCATTCAGTACTTTGTATGCCAATTTGGATGTTCCATGATCTTGGAGAATCTTGTCAAAGGCTGGGTGTGTTGGTAAAGACCGCTCAGCTGACACTTGTTGGAGGTGCCTCTTGTTCTGTTTTAACAACATCTTTTCCATGTCAGATCTATCCATTAATTTGACCCATGTAAGATCTTCATTGACATGGCTTGTTATTTGTATGGCGTCATCAGAGAGTTGGATTAGTACTGGATGTGCATCAAGAGGTGGTACTTTCAAAGTATGATGTCTATAAAACCCTCGAGTCGATTTTTGAGAGTGGGCTTCTAACACACCATCATCATAATGGTATAGTTCATTGTTACTTTTCGAATAGATCCAATCATGGCTTGGAACCTCAATAAAGTCCAACCCTTTGCAGTGTCCTTTAGCTACTGCTGTCAATTTCTGTTGAAGTGAGTTTTGAGGTGCTCGTTGAATCATCTCTGCATAGACTTTGCTGGCTTCCTTGCCTTCAGTATCTGCAATGGATTTAGCTTTGCCTTCCAGCCATTGCGTCCGCAGCTGAGCATTAGCTTTCTTTGCTTGTTGAAGTTGAGCTTCAGCTTGTTTCATCTCTCTCCTAGCTTGAATGGACGTTGCTTTTTTACACTGATTGATAGGGACTCTCGCCATCTTTGCAAGTTTGTGAACTTTTTGGTTTAACTGGGCCCTCCTTCATTTACATGAAAAGACTGCTTTCCATAGCAAAAATACTGACCCTGCTTCAGTTAGGACTGGAGATTGTTGAAATCCAAATTGTTTCCGTGCTGTCTTGTTTTCTGCTGATTTAATAGCACATTTGAGTTCATAGTCGAAGGAGTTGTACCACTTAGTTTTCTTGCTTACATTGTCTGATGACACTAGCTTGGTATCAAGTTCTTGCAGACGTTGTTCAATCTGTTGGTGATCATTAATTTGCAAGAAATGGTCTATGAATGCCTCTTGCTTAGGAGCATGTGAGTACTGGAAACTTCTTTTATCTGGTGGTGGTACATTCACTTGACTGTTGCCAAACACACGTGACGTGCGTAGGTCAATAATTTGGAGTGTATGGTCAGATGAAACTCCGCCATGCTCACTTAGGTATCCACACCCTCAACCATTGATGATAGCCTGGGTGATGCCAAAGTAAAATCCAGTCTCCGACGGCCCCAAGTGTACGTTGTTCGTGGGAGACTGTCAAGCTGCTCAAAGTGAACATCAACAAGGCCATTCTTTTGCATGAACTCTCTTAATGAGTCATCCCCTTTCTGCTCCCAGTCTTCATTTGTATCGAACATTACTAGAGGATCAAAACCATCCATTCTGTGCTGTTGAATTACTTCTGAGAGGTCATTTAATATTCTTGACCTGGGGTCAGGTGATATATCACCTTCGTCGACAAGAGCCTTTATCTGTGGCATGTATGCAGTCCCCATCCAAGCTATTGTTCCTTTCTTCTGGCACACTTGGTAAGCTGTGATGACACTCATCCCTTCACCTTTGGCTCCAATGAATTTGACCCATGTGAATCTACCCATGCGGTCATTCACTTTGGCTACGATACGTCCAGTTATATTTCCTCTCATAAACGTTGCTACTCCTCCCCATACTCTAGGGATATGGGCTCCTTTGCAGCTGGACGTGACTACCATCCCTCCTCCAAAGTGAGTTTTGATTCTTGCAGTCATTGCATTTGTCATTTCTACATCCAGCTTGCAATTCATTTCAGCACAGCCAAAGACATCAATGTCATGCTGTTTCATCACTGCACTGATTTCCGCTGCAGGAGTAAACACGTTGGACATTCCATTAATGTTCTGGAACGCAACCCTTGTGATCCCTTCAGGCTTGATGGCACTATCATCACCAAATATGATAAGTAGATGATCCCACTCATTCCCCAGGGCACTCAGGAATATTGACGTTAGTACATTCTGCCACCTCATTTTTGTCATTGTTGCCTTGATAGATTATCTAGAATATCATTCTGGTTTTTGGGTATGGTTTTCCCTTGCATTTTCATTGCACTTCTTGTTAGTCTCTGTTGGCATTGCTCATTTGCCATCTCCCAGTCCTCCTCAGTGTCATTTGGTGTGTTGGATTCTTGCAAGACCACTCATTGGTTGTTCTCACTGTCATTTTGCTGCTCAGGTGATGGAACTTTGATTATAGTTTCTTCCCTGCTAGATGTTTGAGTAGAACTATCATCAGAAGATGATGATGAGGATGTCTCCGATGATGACGATGATGAATCATCTGAGGAGCTGTCCCAATTGTGGGTTGCTCTGTGGCTTGCACTGACATGAAGTAGTTTGTTACTCTCTTCGCTCTCATCATTTTCTGCTCTCTCTCCACTCCTTAGCAGCAGATCTGGAAGTGAAGAAAAGGTTGACATATTCGTACCCACGGATTTGCATGATCTACTGCCTAATTCTTGGTCAAATTATGCTTTAGACACCTGAAGTGGGTCAAACTGAGAGTCCTCGGGCTGGCTTTTGTTGCCTTGGGCTGTTATGCTTTCGCTCTCTGCTGCTGAGTCAGTGTCTCTGGTGTTGTTAATACCTTCACCACGTGGTTGAGAAGGAGATCCTTGGCAAGTGTCTTGAAAATTCGAATGATCAATCATATTCTCAGGTTGCTGCATTGATGCCTTGGCACTCTCATATTCCTTTGGTGTAGACCACAAAAACTTGTCAAATTCCTCTGTTTCTGGCCGGCTAATAGTCTCAAAGTCAGATAGGTGGACTAATTGATTGTTATCAGGTCTCAAGTCTCTTCCTGCCACTTTTGCCGTGTCAAATATTTGGTCCACCTCAGGATTGAATGTGGCATTCCAAGATTCTCTTGTTGTTGTTTGGGATGTTGATGTACTATCCTCAGGGCTGCTTATCCCGGTTCCTCCTCCAGATGGTGTACCACCTGTTTCAATTCTACTTTGTTCAGTAATTAATTCACCAGTTGGTTCAAGTGGTTGATGTGGTGAGTCTTGTAGTCTTCATTGTAAGCGTAATCTAAGTGCTTGCTTCCATCCATCGCTAACATCCTCAGATTCAGACTGGCTGGATTCTTGGGTACCTCCACCCTGGGATGTAAGGTTGGCTTGGTGAGGACTCATGTCATCACCCCCATCACTGCTACTATCTGAGGTTGAGGAATCAGATTTTCTTGTCATATTTGACTGACCGCTCCATGAGGCAGATTCATTTCAGTCACTACTGCTTGTGGTGCCATTCCCTCCATTTGTGGTTGCACTTCTGTCGTTACTTTCATCCTGATGAGTGTCATCCCTTACTGATCAATTTAAATGGGTTGCTGCTGCCGTATTCAATGGAGTAGATGACTCTGACGTTGATTCACCGACTTCCTCAACCCTGGGCTCCTCACAATGCTCAGCCTGCTCTAATTCTTAACGAAGAGACTGATGTTCCTGTTGTTGCAGTTGGGTTACCCACTCTGGGCTGAGATGAACCAAATCATCATGTCCGTGCTGTTGCTGTTCTTTGTTGTTCTCGTTATTATCTTCATTTTCATGTTCATCATTTTCATGCATGCCATTAAATTCCTCTAGTGCACTGTCAAGGTTTTGACTTGCCTCAGCTATTGTGGACTTGAGTCCTCTTGCTGGCATTGGTGTGCCCTCTTTGTGGTGGAACAATTGTTTGGGCTGAAGTGGTGTAGTTTTGCTCATTTTTCTGGTGTTGGATGTGGGTGGATGACTTGATAATCTCGGGTTGTTCAACTGCTCACTAGTTGAGTGATTTGATTCATCTGGTGATTGTTCAGTCTTTTCTTGTCCACTATTGTCACATCTCTCACTATTGCCTTCCGACTTGTGCTCTTCATGGATGTTACAACCCTGCCATTGCTGAGACTTTCGATCCCTTCTCTTTTTCTTTTTCTTCTTGTACTTGTGTTTATTGCGCTGTTGGTTCCTGAGATTCCTTCTGACTGCTTCCTCCTCCAGCAAGCTGTATTTTTCAGTGAGAGATTGAAGTTTCTCTGTGACTCTGTCAAGATTGCTGACCATTGCTGCCAGTGTTTCTTCCAAGCTGGTTAGTTTGTTGAGGATAGTTGGATCTCCATCATTGGCTTCTGCTGAATGTTCAGCCCTCCTACTGACAGTTGATCCAGTCCTATTATCACTTGTAGCTGACATGCTGCCAATTGATTGTAAGGAAGGACTCTCACCTGTTCTGGTCCCATCAGAACGTAAGCTTCTGACACTCCTGTTGGACTGAGACTGGCTTGGTACATCAAACCCATGATAAACTTCAAAGTCATTTCTAAATGGTGGGTCAATCGGTGCCGTGGGAGTTGCTGCCATTTCAGCTTGACTCAAGTCAGTATTGGGATATGTCAGGCTTAATAATTCCATCATGACATTATCCATGAATTATTTCATGAGATCGTATTCCTTCCTCCACCCAATGCAATACCATCTGCCTGGTGTTAAGGTTTCCTGGACTTTAGAGAAGGGAGCTGGTATGACTTTGTCCCCCAATTGGCACGCTGCCAGTGTTCCCATCAACAACTGTTGAATTGTTCTTGAATTTGGGGTTATGCCGTCCAGTAGAGTTTTGGGCTTATCTCTCCGAGATTGCATTCCGTTGGCAGGTTGTTGATTTGCATGATGCTTTGCAACTGATAGTACTCCTGTTGACATTCAAGGCCTGCAAGGAATTGCTCTGGATTGGTGTCAGTTGATAGACGTAGATCCTTTGGAACACAGTCATAGGCTTCAGGAAACGTTTCTCTATCTCCAGGAACCGGTGATAGTCATAAGATTGCCTCCACAACATCATCTTCCAATCCCACCCAGGCCATAACTACCATTCCAGTAACCTTATTCCACTTGCCACTCAATGCTGGGGCCTGTGCTGCTCGGAACACGACCTGAAAAGCTTCCTTCTCCAATGGTCAATTGTCCATGTTCCACAATCTCGTGCGCAGCTCCTGCTTGAATTTCACTGAGTCTTGTGCCCCTGATTTAGCCATCAGTACCACTTGAGATCAAGTCGACCTTAACAAACACCCATATATTTTCATTTTGAAGGTGCTGAAAGTGCCTCCAATTCTCATTGCTGAAATACAATTCCCCTGGACGTCTGAATCTATTCGGGTTGATTGACCCACTACTTTGACTTCTCCAGTGATGGTGTTCTTCTGCTGATTATGCCTTATATTAGCAAGATAAATTGGCCATTTATTCGGGTCATCATAGATGAGTTTCAACGTCAGCAATTCTCCATGTTCAAAGTCACTATCATTGAAGGGTCTGAATTGGATCGTATGACCACTTTGTGTATACCCTTCAGCTCTGATGTTGTTGTGCCATCTTTCAGCTGTCTCAATAAACAGCCCATTTCCATTCCAAAGATTTTGAGTGAGCTGAACTGTGTACACTTTCTCTGTGTTTGTAGCAAGCTGCCCCTTTCCAAACCTCATTGGGCCTTTGTCAGGCGGATCAATTGGTTGGGGTGATAGGAGATTGGGATTTGCTTGCTCGTTGGCTTCTGTTGTCCCTGCATTGAGATGTTGCATCCCATGTGGCGCTGATTGTTGGCTCGGCCTTTGATTAGTGGCTGTAGGTTCAGTAGTTCTCTGTTCGTCAGATGTTTGTTGCCCATTCCTACTCACTGTCCTTCCTTCATTGCTGTTGATTCTTGCTGATGAAGGCTCCACATTAACATTTCCACTGTTCGTTTAAATCTTGTTTTGCCAGTGCATCCTATGGTGCTATTGGGCCATCTGTGGCTTAATCTTCACAATGTGGTACTTGAGCTGATTAGGTTGCTCAATTAGTTTAAGTAGCACACAGATGGGCGAAGACTCATCAATGCGTGAAAAATTTCCTGTGAAAAGACGTCATAAAACTCGTCTAAATATCGTTGGAGATTTTGTGATACTGCACTCTTCCACTCACGGCTGCGCATTGCTTGAATCTGCTTCATGTCAAGTCCCATTCGCTGCAGTGGGAAGGAGTAAGGATCATCCGTATCTGGTAGGTCTATATCATCTTCTGATGGGTCACCGTATCCTCAAATTATCTGCAGGGGTTTCCAGATTGGCTCCATTCCGTGCTTCACTGCAAATGGTTTGATTTTCCCAGGGTTCATTACTATATTGATTATCTCAGGTAGTGCAGCCTTTTTTATTTCCTCAAGCAGTTGCTCTGACTGCTGGGGATATACTCTATCAATCATAAGTTCACAGATACTGAGGAGTAATTTCTTTTGATTTGGCCCCGGGAGTCTCGCTTTAGCTCCTAAATTACCAATAAGTCTCATAATCTTGATTGGTGTTACTCCTTCTTCACTGAATTTGGAGACTCCAAAGAATTGAATGTCAGAGATGACTTTGTCTAGTTTGGTTGGGATGTTGTAACATTCAATTAACGCTTTCTCGGACATCAATCCTAGCGCAGATGCAAGTAAATGTGGTGGGTACTTAGTCGACGTCCTCTCAGTTAGTATTGTAACCATCACCTCAGCTGCTGAGTAGCTGGACAGTGCTGCCAGATCCATCACTGTTAAATCAGCTCCCACATGTTTCAATTTGATAGCGTGGAGGGTTGCTATGATGGTCTCATCCTCCGACATTGCTTCAACCTTATCTGGATTGCTGTGATTAGGCAACTTATTACCCTCGTTGACTTCATACTGGCTGGTTGAGTTATCTTTTGCTTCATCTGATTTTCTTGCATTGTTGGACTGATTTCCTCTTGTGCTACTGCTTTGGCTTGACTGGTCACTGTTCTCGCTGCTGCTGATGTCACTGCTATCACTCTGACTGTCAGTCTCTGACCCATCAGTACTGCTAGATGTACTGCTTTCACTCCCCTCAGTGGTTTGATTGTCTCCAATATTGACATTTCCGTGGCCTTCATGCCCTTCATTCTCCTTTTGGACTGAGCCTCCATTATCGATACCCAAGACTGTGGTCTCATCATCTTCCAATCTCTCATCATCTCCTTTGTCGCCATTTGTTGGAATATTCCCCTGTTTGCTCTGTGTCTTATCTTTGTTACTCCCAGAGCTTTGTTCCGTGGCATTGGTCCTACGGTCTTTACTGCCTCCGTCTTCATGCTTCTTTGACCTCCGGCTCTTTCTCCTATTCTCCCTCCTCTTGGTTTCAAAGGCTTGCCACTCTTCTTCCTCTGATGAGGTGTATTTAAATCTGTTCTCGTATATTTTCCGTGTTGTTGATGACATATCACTGGCCCCTTCACTTTCATCAAAGTCCTCGCCTTCCATTGATAGCAACGATTCACTTTACTTCTCCCTCTCGTTGGTTTTGCTTTGATCATTAGATTCCCCTTTGGCTTTCTTGATGCACCCACTGCTTCAATTTCAGGATTCACTTTTGTGTTGCCATTCCCATCCTTGCTTTGTAGAGTGCCATTGCCATCATTATTAACCGGTTCCAATTCTTTATCAGTTACTTCATGTTTATTGCTTCCTGTTGATTGGTCATTTTCCTTGCTCAATGATGTCTCACTATCGTTGACTGCTGCCTTGTTTTTATTCTTATCCTGCTCAATAGCCTCGTTGATGCTGGCTTGAATCTGTTTTTCTTTCTCACGAGCTTCTCTCTCCTTCCTTCTTTTGATCCGTTGCTGAATTCCTTCAAAGTCAATCATGCCTCTCCTGCCACCGTTGCCATTTACTGTCTCTTTATCACTCATTGGAGTTACCATTGACGTTGTTTTTCCCATTCTACTGACTGAGCTTTTTTCTGGTCAGGGGGTTCTAATTTTTGTTGGTTTATTCTATCCTTTAACTGCCGTAACAGTGTGACAATCATAGGCCCCTCTATCCCATTTGGGCATTTCTTTCTCATTGTTGCTCTTTGCTAACTCTTCATAATAGTTCGGGCTTCTGACTTGAGTCTCATCCCCTGCTTTTGTTGCTTGCACTGGCGACACTGTTCTTTTTGGCTTTGTCCATTCTGATGCTATTTTTCTTTGGTCCTTCCAATTAACTGATCTTTTGTACGGATTTTTGCTATTGCTAGGCGGTGGAGTTCTCCCTTCTGGTTCTTTATGTTCATTGGTTACTTCGATGCTCCCAGTTTCTGCCGTTGGTTGGCTTTTGTTCCCCTCTTGCCTTCTATCACTGCCATGATTGTCCCACTGATTATTTGCAGTATTTGATTTGCTGCTGTTGCGAGGGGGCGATCATTGATGCTCAAACCTGCCATGCCCTCTTCCTCCCATGTAACTTCTCCCTTGAGCTCTGCCCCTTCCCCCTGTTGACCGCAAGTTGCTCCCTTGCCCATTGCCGGCTTTTTGTTGACTAACTGCTGGTGCTTTTGATCGTCGGTAGTCGAATAGCGTTGATTGCCTCATTTGTCTCCCAACACCAAGCACTAGGGTTGACGACCCATTGGCGTTACCTTCGTTTGGACTCCCGGCAGATGTTTCACCGTCAACGGCACCATTCATCATTGCACTGGGCTCACATGATAATACCATCATCAACTTTGTCACTTTGTTTTTTATAGCTTGCACTGCTCCCGCGGTTAGTCTTCTTATGACCAAGTTATTGTCAATGCTGCCTGCCTAGTTGTTTTCCACTGTTTGTTGTTGTGGTAAAGCTAGGTGCTGTCAGTTGATGTCGTCGTTGTTGACAGCACGTCGGCAGCCGCCGTCATTGTCACATAGATTAGGTTTCTTCACATAGGAATTGGTACTTTACTCTGTAGAATTGTAATCTTAGGTTGATGATAGATGGTTTGATTTTCTCTTGAGACCCAAATCGAAAAAGTATTCAATGATTCATCTTATGTGTTCCAATGCCAAATAAAAACTGAGCAGGAAATAGATTTTCCAATAAGACTTCTCTTTGGTTAGCATAGTTTCCTCCCTGAACAAGCAG
>JALLOT010003442.1:0-11278 GCA_036939595.1 Thalassiosira livingstoniorum | reverse complement strand
TGAAAATGAGGTGCATTAACCAATCTCAGTTTTTTATGTGGTAACAAATATGGTGTGACATGGTCAAAAATGTGAATTTTATGAGCAAACTACTTTACAGTATTTTTTAAACTATCATGGCAAAGAATGAAGTAAAAACTTTCAACTTGTGAAATAACTGAACTTATTGAAGTTAAATTATTTTGCCTGTTCCTTATCAAAAATGAAATGAGTCAACACATGACACTGATTAAATTAAATAAGAAAAGTGTGATCTGTTTGCTATGTTGCTACATGCAATGCAAAACTTGTTACTTTCCACTTTCCACTATCTTTCATGATGTAATTTACAAAAATGTCCCTCTCATTTTGAATTTTCTTGACAATTTGTTTTGGATGATTTTTTGGAAAACTTATTAAATTGACATGCACCCAATTTTTGGTGATTATGTAAAACTCAAAATCTACTACAAAAATACAATTGAACCTCTTAATTGTTTCAAAAAATTACAATGATAATGTTTGCCATTTAATCACCCCTTGTTTATTTCAATAAATTTGATATCTCCCCAATGTTTCATCTTGAGTCTTTCATTGATATTGCATTTGTTTCATTATTGAATATGCCTGATTAAATCTATTTAATCAGTGAAATGCCTTGCACAAAGGAAATGACAATGTTTAATTTCATTGTTTCTTCTTTTTCTTTGTTAAGATTTATTTTTCTTACTTTTACATGGATGGATTCAATATGAACAATTTTATGTTGTATTTCTTTTTTGGAGACATACATCATGATTACCACAAAAATAATGAAAACCACCAAAATCTAGATGAATGTCAAAAATGAAGTATCCCAAAACCAAACCTCTTCATTTAATTTGAATTGCTGTAGTATTTTTCCCAGCAATAGTCCTGACTCATAGAAATACAAGAAAACATTGTGTTTTAAAGGTTCATTTTATATATTTTTTGTACAGCATATTTCTTGCAGCACTGACTCGTAGAATGATCAGTGATGGAGTTCCATTTTGTTGTGCTTCTTTTTTACTCCATTTCATTGAAACAATCACAGAAATCTTTGTGTACTATAAATTTAGACCATAGAAATTGAATGAAATAGAAAATTCTAAGGGAAAACTTCAGCAAAAACAATTTTCATAGCAACCAAAAAAGTTGCAATTGTATCAAAATAGAAGTGCATTTGAATGCACATTATTGTTATCTAAGGTATGAGTTGGTTTGAAAGTTTGTGTGACATACACAACACACAAGAAGAAAAATACTTTCAGCTCATAAAGTATCCGTGGGTTCATATTGAAAACACCATCAATTTGTGCACTGTGCAACTACCCAGAATTACTTTAAAATGAAAACAATAAAATCTAATCTACTACATCTATCTTCTTCTTGCCAGCTCAGAATAGGCAAAAATAAGACCCCATGCTACGGTTCCTACCAAAACATAAAAGGCAACAGCACCAGAAGTTACGTTTGCATCAGTACCTGCAAGAACCAGAAGAGCTAGACCAGTTACCATCTGGAAACAAAACAAAATCCAACCAGCAATCGCCAGGCCTCTTGTGCAACACTTTCCTCCGCCTTCCACTGGCTGTTGGTTCTGAATCTGTTGTTGCAAGTATCCTCTTCCCGCACAGAAAGAAAGCGGAGTAGCAGTTGCATACAAAATCAAGCTTACGGCACCTGTTCCAGCAGCAGCACCAACCAAGGAATCTTCATCACAATAATAGTAGTAACAACTGTTGGCCTGGCTGGTCATGGAAATGCTCACAATTCCAAAAATGAGACCCGCTGCAAAAGTGACGATTGAAGTAATAGCTAAAGGAGATATTTTAGCTCGAAATCTCTCTGTTATTGGTCCTCCAGGCTGTGTCTGACTTGAAGAGGTCGGAGGTGGCGCAACACTTGGAGTTATGGTTAAAGGAGATACTTGAGTTATGATAGATACGGGAGTTGCTTCCACTATTGGAGGTTGAATACTTTGAGCGTCACTCTTGACACCATTTGCATTGTCTTTGGTGACGGGGCAAACTTCTTCTTCTTTGTAGACAGTGATGGAACCATTCGGGTTTCGTATCTTAGTGATGGTTGTTGTCTCTTGAGTACCATCTTCGCTGTTGAATTTCGTTTCTACCCATTTGCTTTCTACACTCATTGTTTTCAGAATTTGTCAAGGCAAGAACTTTTCACTAATATTTCCTCTTTTGTTAAATGTATTGCACCTTGTTCATTGCATCCAAAATTCAATACAATCGTTGTTTCTACTTTAGTTGACTTTTCTATTTTCTACATACCAGAAGTAACTGTTGTTTCTACCCACGATGAGTATCACGCACATTACATGCGTGATCAAATTCTGAAATATGAGAACCCAAAGAATTCATGCGACTGAACTTTGAGTCGTCCACATGATTTTGTAGCATTAGAGGTCTGATAGAAGAAGTGACTGTGATTGATTGGATGACATTCTGCATTTGAAATGACACAATTCCACCATGAAAATTCGGAGCCCTCTTATGCCATTGTTTGCTGACAGCTGCTTACTAGCACAAGTTTTCTTCTCTTGACGCCAATAGTGATTGTTTCGTATCGAAAAGTAGAGACGCAGCCCCATAGCCAATCAAAGCGTAAAAGCTTTCTCGAGTCTTCATCATCAGAGCTGTTACGCCACAAAAACGCGAATAAATAATGAAATGGAAGAAAGCATCATAACTTCTAAGAGAAAAATGAAAATAATTTCTGTTCAGCATACTCCTATTTTGTTACTTAGACGAAACCAATGGAACAAACAAAGCATTATTTTGCTCATGGTATTATTCCCTATCTTACACAGCACAAGAGGCCATTTTCTTGTTACGTCAGAATACCCAAGCATCGACATACTTCTTTTACCTGTCTTTTACTCTACATTTTAAAAACACAAAGCTCAACCAGCATAAGTAGCCGATTCCATAGAAATGCCAGTCTTACAAGCCTCCAACAACCCAAGAAACAAAGGATTCGGTAACTCCGGCCGACTCGTAAACTCAGGATGAAATTGTGCCGCAACAAAATAAGGATGCACATCCTCACTCAATTCACAAACTTCCATCCTTTCTCCACTCGCATCGGCATTCCTTCCCACGAAGTGCAACCCAGCCTTTTCCAACCTCGGCACCAAGGCAGGATTGACTTCGTATCTATGCCGATGTCGTTCCATCACCTTTTCCTTTCCATACAATCGTCGGGACAGAGATTCCGCTTTCAAAATGGTTTCTCTGGCGCCCAATCTCATGGTACCACCCATACGTTCTCGATCACCCTCGGGCATGAAAATAACCGCATCTTCTTCATCTTTGACGAGATTATCCATGAATTCCGCACTGTGTGCTCGTTCAATTCCGACGACGTGACGGCAATATTCAATGACTGCAGCTTGCATTCCTAGACATATTCCTAACAGGGGTACTTTGTTTTCACGTGCATATCGGATGGTGGATATTTTACCCTCCATTCCTCGAGTGCCGAATCCACCGGGGACGACTATGCCGTTGCATTGTTTGAGGCGGCTCCATGCCGAAGTAGATTGTTGTTGGGCATCATCATTGGGACTAAGACTCTGAGCATCGTCGTCGGAGGCTAGGCTGGAGGCTTCAATCCACTCAATTCGAAGTCGTTGTTTTGTGGCTATGGCAGCATGTGTGAGAGCTTTGACCACAGAAAGATCTTTTGTTTGAACAGCGTGTGTCGAGTAGAAATATTTACGTTTCAGTTGCATCTAAAGGCAAAAAACAAAGATAAAATTCATCTCATAAAATGAAAAAAGACTTACAAGCGTCACCATGGTCCACATATTTTCCGACCACGGCAATGACACATTCTGACTCGGGCTCGTCCACACTATCTGCCAATTTTTTCCAATCTTTAATGACTTGGCTTTCCTCAATCGAAGTTTCATCATCCACCATAGAGTAATCCACTCCCTTCCTAACAAAAGGATCCATCCTCAACCTTTGTGCCAACATGGAATGCATATTCTGCTCCATCATCATCAAAGGCACCCTATAAATATTAGACACATCATGAAGTGACACAATCGCCCCCATTGGCACCGAAGTAAACAAGGACAACTTCGACACAGTCCCATCCTCCAACGGACTCGTCCCCCGACAACACAAAAAATCCGGCCTCAGCCCCATCTGCATCATTTGCTTCACCGAATGCTGCGTAGGCTTCGTCTTTTGCTCCGCCGGAGATCCCAGCACTGGCACCAAAGACACATGCACAAAGCACATGTTCTTATACCCCAAATTCTCCTGCAGTTGTCTCAAAGCCTCTACAAATGGCATACTCTCAATATCTCCCAATGTTCCCCCCAATTCTACAATGCAAACCTCCGGTGCCTCGCCTTTCACGCCTTGGGCATCTGCCACTGGCGTCCCAGCCACACGCAGCACCCATTCTTGAATGGCATCACTGACATGAGGCACCACCTGCACCGTCTTTCCCAAATAATCACCCACCCTCTCCCTCTCAATCACACTCTTGTAAATCTTCCCTGTACTCAAATTACTATCCCTCGTCAAACTCACACTCAAAAACCGTTCGTAATTCCCCAAATCCAAATCGGTCTCTCCACCATCGTCCAGCACGAATACCTCCCCGTGTTCGAAGGGAGACATGGTCCCAGCATCCACATTGAGGTATGGGTCTATTTTCAAGGCGGTGACGCGATAGTTCATGGCGCGGAAGAGGACACCGATGGAAGAGGCAGTGACGCCCTTGCCTATTCCGGAGAGAACGCCTCCCGTGACGATTATGAGTTTGCGGTCCGATTGAAGGGTTTGGGTTAGGAGTGTCTCGAGGGTGGAGGGGAGATGGCTTCGGAGAGGAGAGCGGAGTGGGGTTCGCGATTGGGGATGGGTTTGGGATGGGTTTTGTGATGGGATTTGTGGTGAGGTGTGATGAGATGTGGGTGTGGGAGTGGATGTGGCAGAAGTGAATCGAAGTGGGAGGAAAGGGTGGGCGAATGGATGGACTGATGGAAGGAAGATGATGGAGGTGAGGCAGCACCAGGTAACGATGGAACACTTGACGAGCCATGGTGTAAGCTTTGAGGAATTGGGCACATGGCGGCGATGGCCATGGCGTCGGCGGTTTGGACTGTTCCTATTATTTTTCGCCATCTGTAATTTCTTCAGTAAAACGAAATATAAGGTCCCAGCCTATGCCAGCTGAGGAATTGGTCCGAAATAGAAAAATGATGCCAAATTTCCAATTGGAGCTCGCTCAACCAATCTTTGTCGTGGCGACAATGTTTGCCATCTTCAAACAATGATTGGATCAATTGGATGGAGGAGGAAAGATGACAGGTGACATGCTGGAGGCTGGATGGAGCATGCTGGATTTATTTTTTGCTTTGATCTTTTCATCAGATTGATTAGGGAAAGAAGATTGATGCTGACCCGCCCGCCCGCAACTGATGGAAAAGATATTAGGAGTACTATTATTAATTCCTATGTGAAAACAAAGATTCGTACATGACAGGGAAATCGGGAATCCACCCAATCTTCCACGTGGAAGAAGCATTGTACCAGCCTTGCGTTGAACACTGGCAAACACAAGTCACCATTCATTTTTTCACATGAGTGGGCACACTGTGTGTGTGATGTGTGTACCCATCACTACCATAGTATAGTAGATAGTGCAATTTACCTGTACTATGGTACAGTAACGATGAGTTGCACTGGAACATCCCAGAGTCACGTATTTAATGTGAAATTTAGCTTATGTAGCTCTTTTCAACGTTACTCAAAACAGAAATAACGTGAAATGGAAATAATATTTGGCGAACGAAAGCAAACGAAAGCAAACGAAAGCAAACGAAAGCAAACGAAAGTACATGAAAGCACACAAAAGCACATGAAAGCACACGAAAGCACACGAAAGCACACGAAAACACACAAAAGCACACGAAAACACACAAAAACACACAAAAACACACGAACGCACACGAACGCACAGGAAAGCACACAAAAGCACACGAAAACAAACTTTAAAAATACAATTTTATCGCCAAATTTAATCCCGTCACGTTTCTTGTTTCGTCACGTTTTTTCTTAAAGTTCACATCCTTGTATGACAATATCACGTAAAATCCATGATTTTGGGATGTTCCTGGGCTTCTCTTTGAAGCAGATGGGTACCATCATCAAGAGGAATGTTAGTAAAAAGAGGTGTATGACACTGCTTCCCTTTTGTCAATTTCACCCGCCTCCAATATCACCTGGTGACAACTATTCACCAAGGGGTGATGCAGTTAATTTGCACAATAAAACTTTTGAGGCACTGTCACCCACTAAAAAACCTATGCACATATCTTCTAGGTTTTAATTCCCCATGCAAACAGCTGAATCTACACGAGGGGAGTTCAAAGCGCAGGGAGGCTTCAGGTGATGATGGCAAGTCAGGATATGATCTACATGATAAATCCCCTCAAAAAGATATTGAAAAGGTAGAAATGGAACTGTGGGTGCTGTTGGGAAAATACCCTGCCAGTGGGGTGGTTATGGAAAGGAGTGTATTTGATCCCCTCTTTTCAGAGGAAACTTTTTCTGAGATTGAAACTCTTACTTGACTTGAAAAACAAGCTGAAATTCTTTAACAGTCTAATGGTACCAACACAAATCTAGAGAAATGGCTTGTAAAAAGAAAGCCTTGATGACCAACAATTTTGCAGATCTTGTCGGGGATGATGACAAGGAAAATAATTGGGAGGATTATAGTTCAGGCCAGGAGGCCTTTGATATTCTTAATTTTTGTGAGGTGGGTGAGGATGATGGGGTTGGTTTTTGTTCTCCTAGAGTTCATGAAAAAAACAAAAAGGCTGCAAAAGTCAAGAAGGGTGCAAAAACAAGTGCAACAATAGAGAAAGGAAAGCCTCCTACTTTTAGTTCAATTTCACTATTGGTGGCTGTGACTGCTGTCAAACTCTATAAAATGTGCAAAGCTTCAGTGCCTAATCCTGTGACTACCTCAACTCATGGTGGCTCCTCAACCAACTTTCCTCTGAGTCCAGGGGGGATAACACAGTGAAACAGTCAATTTTTTTCCCAGCCTCATGATACCTCACTTCTTGATATGAAACTGCCATTTGAGAGTATTGATGAGTCTGTACCAACTCTGTCTAAGGCTACAGTGATGGTGCTGGAGACTGACCATTCTTTGGATGCACCAGGTGCAAAGATGGTATTGTTTCCTCCCAAAGTTTTTACAGGTTCCATTGAAGTATCTTTTGCATCCTGCTGTGAGCTAGTGCAAGACTATGGTGTGCCAGGAGGTGTATTGTGTATTTGATTTTGGTTGTGAGGTTGGCAGCTTGACACTAGATGACAAGGCTGAAAAAGACAGGGGTTGTCAGTTGACTCCTGCTGTTAATAGAGGCACCATGGTCAATGGAGTGCACAACAATGGGAATGCAGTAGCCTCCACTGACAGTGTTTTGAAAAGTGGGGCTAAGGATAGTCAGGTTGTTGACCAGACTAACATATTAAGAGGTAAAATGGGTGGATCTCATGACGGATCAGGTGGTAGTGTGGTGATTCAGTATGCTGGGACTGGATCCCCACAGGCAGCTGTTGGTGTGCAGTGCCTTTTCAACACACCAGGTGATACAGTTAGAGGTACTGAAGCTTAGTTGAGTGGGATGAATGAGGTTGTGTACTATTGATCAGGAGATGGGTGGGCCTCAGGAAAATTCTAAGCTGGATGAAATGATGGTGGGTCAGACTGAGAAGGCAGCTGCTGGTGGTTTGGTATACCAAGTAAATACTGCTGCTGAGTATATTCTCTCAACCCTTAGATTTGGAGTCATTGCTGATGATGGAATGTATGATTCTTCTGTTGCTCCTGCATACTACAGTAACAAGAAACAAGTCTTTCAAAGGAGTCAGTCATCTTCTCCTCCTGTTTATCACAATATCCCTCCATCTGTACATGCTCTTCAGTACTCTGCCTCAGAGTCTAACTCTCATTCCTTGGATAATAGCACTATACAATTTGAGTTTTCTTCTTCTCAGCATTACTCTTTCTCTACTCTTAATCCATTGGCTGCTCCATTTACACATCTGCCCAAGCCTTCTACTTCATCTTGTTCTGGTAAGTCTGCTCTTGAGCCTTGAGCCATCATCATGTAATTCAGTCCAGATGAATGTGGCAGAACTTCCAAAGTCATCCTGGTTTTGTAACAAGTTTCCAATCTGGACAGGGGATCTGATAAAAATGATCACTCTGATTGTTAAGTCCACTGCAGATCCAAGTGTTGTTATTGTTTCTCAAGTGATGGAGGGTTTCAGAGAGTACTTTGAGATCATGAAAAAGATAATTACATCAGTGTCTATTTCTCCTCTCTATGATGGGGAGACAGTACTGAAAAAATTAACTGATTGCACTCTTGCTTCCTTTCCATTGGAGTTTAAAGTTGCTGATGGATACATGGAGGTTCCCCAACCCTGGTCTATGTATAGAATATGGGGCAAATATAGGATGGGAAATCCCAAACATCAGTCACCTGCAATGTTAAACTTCTATTTTGCATCTAAACTTTGCCAAGACTATGTTCTTCAAATCTGCAGCACCATATTGGTGAAGTTTAACATCTCTGTCAAGCTCAAGACTTTTGACTCTGTTGGAACCTCAGATCTCTTTCACCTTTGTGCAGTTTTGGTGGACTTTTGTCCTAAGGTATTAGAGTCTCTTCTCTCTGAGGGTGCAACTAAGATATGGAGATTAAGTTACAGATGAAAGGTATCAAAGAAAAATCAACAGGGCATGACTTTCTTCTCTTTGTCATTTATCTTGGGGACAGAGACTGTTTTCCTTTCTGACAAGTCAAAAGAGATCCTTGATAGCTTTGATGGTGGGGCCTATGCTGACCACATAAAGAGATGGTTTGCAAATGAGTGCTGCAAACCAATTTTTGAGAAACTAAACAAGACTGGGTGGTTGGTCAAGAACATAGGCTGTAGAGAGCAAATCTTGGAGGCTCCCTTTGGGAATATATCTGAGGCCAAGAAAATTATTTACTCCCAAAAACGGTTCATCCATTGTAATTACAATCATCTTGTTACTACAGTTGATTTATCTTTTGTTACTAGACTTAATTTTACTGTTCAAATTCAAGTAATAGACCCAAACACTTCTCCTCCATACAAAAACACTTGTTTTGGAAAAGAACTCCTTAACCTTTAGCTGAATTCCCTTCCACCCATTGAGAGCATAATCCCCATTAATGCTGGCAACATTACAAGTCAAGGTCTATATACACTGTCATTTCCATATACAAGGTTTCACTTGGCTGTGGTCCTGTTGTTCATCCTGTCTATTGTTCCCTTTTTCAAGCCTTACTTTGTTGTTGTCTGTTGGTTCAATGTGGATTGTAAGAATGATATGATGAAGAGTTTTGACATTGATGAACATTATCTTGCCAGTGAAATCACTTTTGGACCAAGGGCATTGGAGGTCAAATACAAATTTGCTACAAAAGCATCTCAGCTTATTCATGATCCAATGAAGGCTGGTCTTCCTCCTTCTGAAGAATGCTTTGATGGCAATCCTCTGTCTCTACAGTTTAAACATGAAAAAATTCAGCACCACTGAGCTGGAAGGTCTTGTGAACTTTAAGCAAGTTGTTAAGGATTTGAAGTACCTAGATGAAGTAGATAAACCATACACAGTCAATAGCTCAGCTGGCAATATTAATGATGTGGAAACTCTTTGGTCCCAGAATGCAGAACATAGGGATTTTTCAGGTCATGAGAACAATAACTTAGGGAGAACTGGCTCTATTTTGGTCCAACTGGGATTTCTCCTTAGCTAGATGATGATGGCCTAGTTGTTTTGTCCATGTCAGGCATGTCAGTAGATTCTATCTTTGTTTTTGAGAAATACAAAGTCTGGAATGCAGTGAATTCTAAGGCCGAGGAATGATGTCTCAGGCTGAAAAATGAGGCAATGGTCAAAGAGTTGGCTGAGCTGTGGTGAAGAAGGCCTCAGTTAAGGGTGGCTTGACTGCTGGGACTTCTCATGACTCTTCCTTCTAAGGGTGAGTCATGAGAAGTGAGTAGGCCAAGGACAGCCTTGGTTGGGGGCATGAGTAAAGGTCTAGGTGTGAGTGCCCATTGTGGGGAGAGTCAAGATAGAGGGGTTATCTCAACTTAATCCATTTGCTTTCATCAACATGCTGGGAGGTTTCAATCAAACACTGCTTTGTGTCAACTTCATATCCTTCATAAATTAGCAAAAAAATCATTCATAGCAAGCATACTATCTTTGATGAACTTCATGACGCAGTGATCAGCTCTCCAAAAACTCCCATGCAATCACTGTCTGAAAAGTTGCATATCAAATCTTTGGAACTTGCAGGCTCAGAGTCAGTAGGAGTTGAAGATCAAGGAGCACATTAAGGAACTCAGTAAGTATACTGTTGGGTGGGTTCCTCTCAAGAAACTGGAAAATGTTGTAAGGCTGCTTTTTGAGAATTGAAATTTCTTGGGTATCTTCACCTTGATGTGGAAAGTTGCAAACCTGAATACACTTCTTCAGTAACTCCAGGCTGATGGCATCTTCTCCAATGAGGACCAAATCAATTGGAAAATGGTGGATCACTCCAAGCATCTGTTGGGGCTTTTGGCAATGGGTAAGATAAAAAATGTGTGATGGCACACAACTTTCATAAGGAGATTGAAAGAAGTCATCCAGGACAAACTACTGTTATGGCTCTTAATCACCTAGCTCCCTTTGTGATTAATTCTGAATTGAACACAATGGGTCTTGGTCACTGGTCTTGGATTTGGGTTGCTTTTGGAGACTACTCTTCATACCTTGCCTCTGCCTATCAGCCAGTTTGACCCACCACAGCTCTTAGGTGTTGCTCTGGATGATCTTCCAAAAAGACCAAGATTAAAAAATCTACAGATTGACACCAAGAATTTCATTTTTTCTTTGTAATTGTAAATTTTAGTGCCCTTATTTCTTGTGGCAACAAGAACTTGTGCAATAGTCAATCAAGTGGCTTGTCAACTACAGCAATATTTGTTATGGCAGATCTGAACAAAAATATTTACTCAGGGCACTTTGCATGCCACCTTCAGGGAGATTATATTCTCATGTTGGACATATGCCAACCCTTCCATTGCTGTCAGGCACCTGCTTCTCATATTTGTGGGTCTGAGGTCACTCTGGGTTTATTATTCAGTCCAAGGGTTTTATGCAAGAACTATATTGTTATCTGTGAACATGG
>JALLOT010003441.1:0-11279 GCA_036939595.1 Thalassiosira livingstoniorum | reverse complement strand
ACAGCCTTAGATCTTTTTGAGCGATTTTGGGGTGCTCTGCACTCCAAACCTCTAGGATGGCATGGCTGGATCCATACCGACAACCCACACTAATGCAAGATGTTTGGAGTGCTGTGTGCTTGCTGTTATGTCTCTTATTTAGTTGGATCTTATTTTGATCAAAACTTTTGACCTTAAAAAATTATAAGTACGATACAGTACTATTCCTACCGTACCTTTTAAAATAATTTATTACAGCCTTAGATCTTTTTGAGCGATTTTGGGGTGCTCTGCACTCCAAACCTCTAGGATGGCATGGCTGGATCCATACCGACAACCCAAACCAGCCAAAAAACATGAGATCTCAGATCTTCATTTTTTGTTCTTTTCCACCATCAACCTCACACCACCACCATCTTTTTCAACCCATCACAATGGCGAACAGCGACTATTCTTCCGCGCCCAATGCAACTTAACTGTCTCACTGTCTCTGCCGCATCTTTGTCACGTTTCCGCCGGCGACGGATTTGCCTTGCCTCTGGTTTCGCAGACTCAGGGCTCATCCTTGTACTACACACCGGGTCCTCCGACTACAACGATCCCAAAAACTAGGTACTACATAGTCATCGTCAACGTCAGCATCGTCGTCAGCACAATCTGTATCAGCGCCACTTTCGACGCCACCCACGACACTTTTCATACACTGACTTGACTCGTCATCTCACACATGGCGAGGAGTACAAAGCTCTCTTTCAACGCCATTCATTGCCATCTATTGCCGAGGCTGTGGCCAATACGACCTTGGGGATCCAAATATATTTTCCACCGATGCATTGGTGGAAGATATCAATAGTCTCGTCAACTCCCACCCTCTACTACATGGGTTCAAAAAGGAAGGTAGAACAGAAAGTAGAAATGGCAGGGAAATTCGAAATGGCAATAAATTTGTGCTTGTGGGGCATTCAATGGGGGGGTGTATCGCAATGAATTATGCTGCGAAACATCCGGAGGATATTTAGAGAAATTTTTTATTCTGATGTAGGAACTGAATGTTGGAACACCAATGTCGAAAATTGTAAGGGATTGAGCATGGAGAACTGGAAAGAAAATTGTCATGCCTAGATCTACTTGATGGTGGCTGGAATTAGCACAGTCTGCAAAGAAGAAAGCGTTGATGACATGCGAATGAGCATGTCCAATGACGAGAGAGTTGCGAATTTGCTTTCAATAAAAATTTATTTGGAAGGCACTCACAGCATACATAATTCTGCAAGAGAACAATTCTTGCTGGATGTAGAAAAAATCATAGAGAGTTTGAGAAATACAGTAATTGCTAGCTCATTGTAATAGTATTTCTTCGTCACAAGTGCATTTCAATTTGTAATTGAAAACAAACAATATTTATTACAGACTTTGAGAATGTTTTCTTCTCATGAGATATTGACAAAGGCAGACAAACTAACTACTACATAAGTATACATTAGTGCTACAAGAGTGCCTAGGGGCGATGCCAACAGTGGGCTGGAATCAATAATAAGTAACCCGGTCATTGAATGGCTGTATTGAAAAGGGGTGCATCATTTCCTAGGTCGCTCCGTGTAGAAGATTTTCTCTCCAAAGCCTTTTGATCAGCAGCACTGGGTCTAAGAAACGACCAGTCAGCCCCTGCATCTTCCAGTTTCCTATCAAATTCATCTTTGTCCTCTTCTTCCAAACTTGCCCATTCAAATGCAGTTGGAAACGTCTCATCAATCACGTTATAAAGAAGTGTCAAATCATCTGCCAACCTGCACTCAAAATGATCCATTGCTCTCGCCCTTGTCCTCGTCTTCGTCCTCTTCCCAAGCAACAGAATCAAGACGATACGAGTCAAACGCCCCATCCACCACACCCACCCCCTCCTTCTCCCCCGGTGGCAACACAAACCTCCAAATCTTACACCCCTCCAAACACACACTCATCCCCGTCCACTCAAACGGATTCCGATGGAACTTTGACATCGCCCCCGCACCCGCCAATATTATGGCATCGGCTAGTTGAATATTCTGCGGGATTTGAGGGGAGTGGGGGGACTAGTACGAAGTAGTCAAACCAATTCTCTTGATTGGGGAAGGGTGCCTCCCGTATAGCATCAAATTTGGAATGAAGTGGATACGTTTTGGGGATGGATTTATTGGGGAGGAGACCTTCGCAGAAGGCAAACTACGAATCGTCATGAAAGGAATTGTATGTTCGTCGTGTTGGGGCGTTGTCGTCGGAGGGGCGACTGGGCCAGTCTTCAATGAGGCAGCCAGGTGTGGCGTAATCTCTTGAATCGGAGCGGGTCCTTGTTGTCATTGAATGGAATGGCTGGGGCAAGCAAGTTGCTGGCATTGGAAATTGTGCCTTGTCGCACTCAAAATATCCTGGGCCACGAGAGTCAAATGCCGGACCGGTGGCTTGGCGGAGGCTAGGGGGTGATGGCGATGGCAATGGCAATGGGCAATGGGCACCATTGCTTTCGTTGGAAAAAAATAGAAGATTTGAGTTGTCGGTATGCCAAACCCCCTCGGGGACTCAGTCCAGTCACTAATTCCAGTAGTTACGTGCACGAGCCCCCTGTCAACGAGGGGGTATATTATATATGCCGAGGCTGCCCAAATACAAACCTCGAAAAAAAACCTAATGTACCATATACAACATTACAATTAACCTAACAATCTCAATGGTATCAACAACCATGTGATTACTTGTCGGCACTTGCGAATGCAATCAAACCATGACAGTATGATATTGGTTGCATTGTCACCGTTACATAGATCCCCATATTATATATAATAGCAGGGCCTTTGTAGCCATACATTTTACTTTACTGTAACACTAGATATTGCTGCCATTTTACGTGGTTTTTTGCATTAAACAGCACCAAAAAGCAACTGCCATTCGCAGCCTCAACGCTGTCCTCCCTTCCCATCCACCAATTGCATCGATGCGGTTCACTATCAGTTACCATCCCGTCCAATCTACTTATTCTCACGCTGTCTATTTCCTTGCCGCCCAGGATCCGTCTGAGACACCACAGAAACAAGACTGGCGGAACGCATTTCGATTCTTGAAATCAGAACTGAATGACAGCAATAGAAAAATTGTAACTGTCACCAAAATCCAACGCGGTTATCAATTTAAAGTTGAGCGCAAGCGTTTGTTGATAGTCCATGTTCTTGGCTTGAATCCAGCGAGCTTCGGTTTCCACACTCAGGACGTTTATGACGACGAGGAGGTTTATGCACGTGTTTTCGAATCTTATTTACACGGTTCGTCTTGGGTGTCTGAGCCATCGCTAGCTCATTACATCGAACAAATTCCTTACATTCAGGAATCATGAACATCCCCCTCCCATTTCCTACCTTCGTCGATTCCTTCAGCTTCGATTGTCAGTTTCCTAGCTACGATGTTTTGACTTACAGGCACTACCTTTATTCTGGGGGAGGGGGGGTTGACTATCCTTTGGAAAGACAAGCACATTCTGTCAAATTTAAGCCTTTGTTTGATGCAATAAAAAATCGTGCGAATAAGCTACAAAAGGGGAGAATTCCCCCGCCTTCTTACGAGGCTGCAAGCATCATTTCATTGTGTCTTCGAACAACATGCAATGTTCGAGTTCCAAGGGAGTTCCAAATCGTGTTGATTAATTTGATTGCGAGGCATAAACCGGAGTTGACATTCGTTATTCGCAAGACGGGGGAGGGCAAATCTCTTATCATGTTTGGGACGGCGTTACTTCTTCGCCACGCCACTCTTGTTCTTGTTCCCATCATCGCATTAGGCACAGATCAAGTTCAGAAAGCGGGGATTAAGAGAGAACGAGTTGAGGCCTACCATTTTGACGAGTATCGTGGAGATGCAGCGAGGAAGTTGAGGGACAGATTGCTACGTTACGATCCCTCGAAGCTGCAGACATTAATACTATTCATCTCTCCACAACAACTCCTTCCTGACCGCCCTTGGTTTAATCTCTTCCAGAACATGGCGTCGAAGTCTTTGTTATCATTGATTTTTGTCGACGAGGCACACACTGCTGTTACTCATAATTCTTTCAGAATAGAGTTTGCTCCGGCACTTAAGGCATTGGCACTAATTGCAAAACAATCTCCAGTTCGAGTGTCCATCGTTGCTGCGTCTGCCACTTTCACATTGCCAATGCAAAGAAAGTTTTCGGATATGATTGGACTTCAGCCTAGTTACATTATGTGGGGGGACATGGATCGGAGAAAGATTAATATATCTGTCTCTATCTCTGGGAGGCCGCTAGACGACGTAAAGCTCTTTCTCCAGGAGATACTGCAGACGCATCCAGATGGAAAAGCTATTATCTACACAAATTCAAAGATGGCAGCAGAGGGGACGCTGTCTAAGCTTGCCGAGTCTGTTTGCGAACAGAATAATATCAAAGGGCATGTCATGCCATTCACGGGGGAGAATGGCTTGATGATGAAACAGTTTTTAATGAGTTCTTTCACTTCGAAACACGACGATGAAAACAATGAATTACTTGACATTGTTGTCATGATTGGAACGTCTAGCATGGAATGTGGAGTCAGCAGTCTTGACGTTCGGGGTGGAATAGGCTATGGATTGCCTCGTTCTTTGGAGGAATTCGCACAGCATATGGGACGGCTAGATAGAGCCGACAATTCGGATCCAGGAGATCAGACATATTACATCGTGTTGAATGTTTCTACCATGGTTTCCATGTTTGCGCGAACGATGCGAGTGAATGATTGCGTGACTCGTAAGACCCATTTGGATGACTTGATGAGAATGCTGCGATTCTTGGTGCTTCCAACTCGGTGCTACCACACTTCGCTTGAAAAACATCTCCAGGATCCGAACAAGCCATCTGGATATGTTAAGTGTAAAACATTGTGTCCTTTCTGTACGAAGAAGCATCTGTTATTTTCTGACGCCGTCGTTTGTGCAGAGTTGCAGTCCATTCTCCAAGCAGAAGTTTTCATCATGGGTCCGATTCCTATCGATTCGCTTGTTCGTGTTCTGTCTGAGAACACAAAAACAAAGGTAAAATCGCGAATTTTTGGTAGGGGATTCAGTAATAAGTCTCAGGGCAAGATTCATGGTTTGGTATTGATGCTTATTGCCTCTAACATTGTCGAGCTGTTCGTGAAAAATGAAACAATTGTTGGTACGGAATCTATCAAAACAACAGACATCTTTGTTCGTCTGGGTGTTAATAGAACAGTTGTCAGTAATTCAAATAATGTCGACGATGGCGATCGCGAGGACGTTGACATTAATTCTTTTACAACTGTCACTAGACTTACTATTTTAGATGACGATGCATGGAAGCCATTCAATTTAAAATAACAAATATTGATGTTCTACATACATTTAACATTCTTCAAATGATTCATTGCTAAGACTCATTGATTCAATTGAGTCAACTGAACTAGCACTGTACTCAATGTTAAGTGAGTTTGCACTTTCTTCTCTTTTTTCGATCATAGCCGACGTGTCAGTTGTATTAGCGAGTCCGTCTTCGTTGGTGGTGAGTTTCAGCCAATCGCTCTCCCAGGCACTGAGAGAGAGCTCTCCAGTTGGTTTATTTTCGTTTTCTATGGCTGCATCTAAATCCTTAAGCCGTTCCTTCAGATTCCGCTGATAGAAGTCAACTGCTCTGTCAATTATGTTAATGTAATCAATCTCTTTCTTTATCTCCTTTTGCCTTTTTACTATCGCGCGGTTCATTGCTACCATTCCATGACTTCCAATGTCCAGCAGGCAATTCGAGTTTGTTTTGTATCTTTTAATGTTTCCCAGTTTTTTAAGTATTTCCTCTTGCTCCTCTTCGGACTTGAGCGTTTCCTCTGCAAATGCGTCGGCTAATTCATTCGTTGTGACATCATTCGCTGGAGCGCCATCTCCATGCTCGTTGTTTTCACCTTCGATTTCATATTCGTCAATGTCAACTTCAACATTGAGTTCATCTTCGACAGACAGATCGTCTTCATTCAAATTATCAACATTAGTTGCAGTGGAAATGTCGTCATCAGCTGCAACTGCATCTTCTAATTCAACTGGTTCCGCCTCAACCCAACTGTTAAGATAAGCAAGAGCTTTCTTGTCAAATTCCGAAAGCTCGGTGTTTTCCTTCGCGGCGTCACAAAGACTGGCCGCCCGATTGTTGTTCTTGAGAACATTGTTCCAAAAGCTATTGTCTTCCAACGTTCTTGGAGTGTTTGGAGTGTGAAACACTCCGCATCAATCCAGAAAGGCCACCACAGAAGAAATGTTTTCTTTTACCGACGGAGGAATGGATGACTTATGTTGTTGTACTTCAAATACTTCATCCCCACAACGCTTGTACAACGCGACAAATTCCGAATGTTGAATGAATGTCGAAAACTTGGGGTGGGGATGCATTTGTTTGAGGAAGTAGTTGTGCTTCTCGCACAAATCGTCCATGGAGATGCAATTGTGACCACGTGACAAACGCACGAACCGATTGAATTTTAATATTTGCATGAGACAATTGTCCATCTGGTCCAACATTTCCATCCTTCTAAAACACGAATTCATGTACTGAGATTTCTTCCAAAAAATCCAGTATGGCAACATGTTGGCAGTTACTATTTCCATGAGCAGAAAATCACCTTTCTTAACTGCTTCGACGGAACGATGCCACATCGAAGCACGTTTGATGAAGTGTGCTACTCGTTTTGACACTTCGCATTCACATGACTCCAGCATTTCACAATATTCTTTGAAGTCCATGCCCATCTTCTCTAGACCGCGAGACGAAAAGTCAAGCTGCTCGTTATTCAGCTGCAAGTATTGGCAAACAAATCGCTTGGCACGGTATTCAAAACATGCAAACAAAATAGTTCGCGTGAGCACCTCAAAGTCTCTCCATTTTCCATTGACAGGGTCCAATCCCACTCGTTTAAAACCAAGTAGCACTTGAATGGGTTGGATGAATCCGGGGTAATCTAGCTTGAAAACTCCACCCATAAAATGAACGTTCTCATGCAGGTAATCATGCTGACAAAATACTTGACGCAAAGCTAGATCTATCGTCTTCACATATTCCTCTTTGCCAATCTCTGTCTTGTGCGAGAAAATTCGCTTGCGCAGTGCTGCTATTCTAGTCTCGGTCAGCACATCACCAAATTGAAGAAGGAAACGAAATAAGGACCAGACTTCGAGTAAGTAGTCGCCGTTGCGATATTCCTTGAGGAATCCGAGCTCTTTCAAAATGTTGATCGCTGTCAATGTCATTCCATCATTTGAAATCTCATCGTGCTGGCTAAGGGGAAAGAACAAAAACTCATCTACCGCGTCGTGATGCGGATTCATTCGTTTAATCATGTCCTTTTGAAACTGTTGGATGTTTCTTTTTTCGTCTGGATTTGATTCAATTAGTTCGACAAAACGTGCAAAAAGGTAGTCCATCTTGCAATACACGGATATAGGAGTAACACCTTCGTTTCATTGGAGAAGAGTTCGAACAACATTGTCATTCTTGATGGATTCGAAGAAATTAAACAGTTGACAGTACTTCTCTTGTAGCTCTATTAGATCGTAGTACTTCGCACCATGCAAATGTTCGGTTTCATTGGAGTTTTTGAGTTGTGGTGAAGCAAATAAAATCTTGCTGTTGCTGCTCAGTACGGGACAGACTGCTCCCAATGGCGCTGGGATGTACTGATCGGAATAAGTGAGCTCTTTCTTCTTATCAAAGTGTGGCATCTCCTCGATTCGCCAACCAATACAAGGCCATAACAAGCTGCATTGATTGTCAAGATCGAAGCCTCTTTCATTGTTCTGCGGTGCCAGATACAACGAAACTTGGTACTGCGAGTCAAACTTCGAAAAAGTAACCATGTGCTTCCGTCCATCTGGTGCTATCATAACTGACAACTCCGGTACCCGAAATGGCTTCACTCGAATAATGGAGTATGCTGTTCCACGATGCACAATTGCCGATTTGTTCGAATTCTGATATGATTTCTGCGTGATTCTCTGTAAGTTATCAAGTGGACTTGCCAAAAATTGTTGCGATTGAATTAGACGTTTCCTAGATTCCGAAGTATCGTTGAATATTTTCTTGATGTGCCTCACTGCCGTATCCAAAGTCAAAGAAAATGCTTTGAAGAGAGGACTCCGCATTGTCAACTTCTTGATTCCCTTCCCGTGCACTGCCATTGTTCCGGTCGCTGCCCATAGTACTGCCCTTTTCGCATTCCGAACTCTGAACATTGCAATGAAGTAATTGTAGATTTGTCTCTTTTTTGCATTCAAAGCATCATTTTCCAACTCCTCGTCATTGGCGTCATCGATCCAATTCGATTCAGTCATTACCAGTGACTTGAACACCATCACATGACAAGGGAATAGCTCCATCATTCTATCATATATTTTGCATCTCTTTTCTTTGGTCAACAACCCTTCTTTCAAACAATAGAAATTGGAAAAATGCGAAGTAATTGCCGACTGATAGATGGCATCAACCTCCTCACAGAATAAGTCACATCGTCCAAAGGCTAGTTCTGACTTTACTTGACTCATGAATTCATCGATGGTTGGTGCAGTTGTGCATTCGTTGGTGTTGTTTTGACGCAATAATTCGTTTGTCCGTCTCTGCAAAATATGACCTCTTTGAGTTTGGTACGCCGCAATTAAAGCCAAAGATTGTCTTGTGTCATAACACACGATTTTGTGGAGATATTCCATTTCGTCATACAAGCTTTCAACAACACGTGGTTGCCCCACGAATGCAAGAGTAGGCACTTCGTCGCCTCTGAAGTTTGGCTTCCACATTTCCACACTTCTCATTTCCCTGAACCGCAACTCTAATGGCCTTTTGGATAGACTATCGTCGTAGTACCACAACTCAATTCCGATTCCAGCACCTTGGTTGAAGTGATGCTTGACAATGGCCTCTGGAAAATGTTCTCCAGCATATTCTTCTCTATTCACGTAGCTCGAGATATTGCATGGAAACTCTAGGAACTTATCATTCCCCCTCTTTATCAGATGATTCCTCTCCACAATAATTTGGAGCTCCCTACTCCTATCCACAGCATCCATGGACTTGAAACGACTCCAATTACAATTTGAAATAACTCCAAAAATACACCGTTTGAAATCCTGTACTTCCTTTGCGACATCCGTGTCTGGCTTATCTGGAACAACCAATATCACCATGTCTCCAACAGCGACAGATAATTTTTCTTTTGGGTGTAGTTTTCGAAATCCCATGAACTCAGTCGTAGCATAAACTCCGAGGTTACCAGCACTAACGTCATCAAAAGAATGAGACAATGTAGATATACGAGAAAGCACGGAGCTCGGAGTATTGGGGATTGACTGAGCCTCTATTTGCTGATCAAGTCCTTGGGAATTTGTTGGTGATTGACGCTTGATTCTTGCGGAGGTGCGCTTTCGTTTCGTAGGTGGTGGAGTGATAGATGTCATAGCATCAGACGTTGAGGTGTCATTAACTTGATTGGATCCACTTTTACGTTTACCCACACCAGGATTGTTTTTGGACCGCGTTGAAAATGTATTGTTTAGTTCCTTGCCAATAAGAATTAGCAATCCTCGAAGCTTTGCATACCGTTGGCTTGCATCGGATACTGATTGATCTGGTCTTAGCTTTGATAATAAAAAATCCATTGTCGAAGAAATAGAACAATTAATTTAGAGCAATGACTTGTCGAAATGGATGAGCTGCCAACGCTTGTAACGAAATTTGGGAACAAAGTTGTATGGATTTCGTCTTGCGAATTGAAGAGAGTCACTGATGTTCTGCGATTGCCTCTGCTCAAAAGTATCTTTCATCAAAAAGGTATGCCCAACTCTTTGCTCAAAATGAATCACCCAACCTCCACCGTTGTCCTGGTTCATTCCAGGCAGATAGTCAACAAAAAATAAGATTGCTTTTCTGCGTGATGGCCACAGTGGGTAATCCTCGGCCGGGATAACAATCAAATGACGGAAGAAGTACGTACGACGGAAGATTGGCAACTTGACAATACAAAGTGGCTCGTTCAATGGCAATTGTTCTTTGGCCTCTGTCGTCTCTGCTGCCGGCTTACTGTCCAACAACTCTTCGTTCTCAAGTTCGTTGAATAAAGTTTCGAGATAATCAATCTCTTCCAAACGAAGTTCGGAGGTTGTGCCCAAGTCAAAATTCTCGGGAGAAATGATTGGTTCGATGGCAGGAAGATAAATGAGTGTGTCTGGCACACCAAACAACGTCTGTGGGTCAGGACCCTGATTTGCTGGAGCAATGATTTGTTGTTCCCCCTCGACTGCAGCTTCTCGATTCGACGATAGATATTCTTCCGTCTGAAGAGTATTGTCAAATATATTGTACTTCTTGAAACCACCAACTAAATTGTAATGAATATGACCAAGGTGCGGATTTCGTTCCGTGACGCCGTTTATATCTGTTCTCTTGATCCAATCGTCGGCCTCCCCAACTTCGTGTTTCTGCCTAACAGAACGATGATTGGCGTTGAAGTCCGCACGAGCCTCTGCTTCGATACGTTCTCTGCTGAAGTAATTTTTTGCACGATCAAGAAACCTAGCCTTTTCTGATGCAGTCTCCAATCTGACAGACAAAGAAGAATGTTCAGATTTGCCTCCTTCCTCCTCTGAGTCCTCGGAAGGCTGTGATATGACAAACCCCCCCTCACGATCTAATGCAGCTTGATCTGGATTATCAAAAGCTGAAAGATCTGAAATATTTGTAGAATCGGAGTCCGAATTAGATAACGAACTCTCCAAGCTACGGGCGTCGCCACCAATAAAATTCCCTTCACCGTCGTATCTCTTCAAAGCTCGGATCCAATTGCGTTCAAGAATTTGATCTTTTACAAAGTCGGCCCTGTCCTCCCCTCCACCCTCGAATCGCGGGAGATCCAAATAGTGTGGCTCCACAACTGCCTCTGGCACGAGGGAAATGAAAACGTTTGAGAAAGGAGATGTAGTATGACTCTCAAAAAAAGCCACTGCTTCATTGTAAGTAACTTCGAATTTGGCAGTGTCAGAATCGTCCAAGAATAGAACAATGGAACGATCAGCCCGTCCCTCGACGCCCAACAAGTAGCCGTATGTCAATTCTTTAGTAATGGTGACGATGAGACGAGTCACGTAGACTGGGTTGTATTCGTTGGGAGCAATCTGCAAGTTAAGTCGGCGGATGAATTTACAAGGCTGTTTGTTGAATTTGGAAGATGACATGATGAATTGGCAGAAAATGAGCTGTGGCTGTGGCGCCAGAAGCAGTCACTAATTGA
>JALLOT010003440.1:0-11286 GCA_036939595.1 Thalassiosira livingstoniorum | reverse complement strand
AGATTCTAATACACACAAGATCGTTGGTCCTACTGTGTGTATTAGAATGCTCCAACCCACACAAGCTCTGTGGCTCGTCGTTCATCCCGTCTCTCTCTCTCGCAAGCAATCTCTCTCGCGAGCGATCTCTCTCCTGCTTCTCCTTCTTCTCTCAGGCGATCTCACGACTCTCTCTCAGCGAGCGAACTCGAGACAATGATTCTCTCCCGACAATGATATTCTCTCGCCCTCTCGCGACAATGATATTCTCTCGCGCTCTCGCGACAACGATTCTCTCGCGTTCGGGCCGTCGTGTCGGCGTGTCAACCTTGTGGCCTTGTGGCGTCGTTGGCGTGTCACGGCGTGGCACGGCGTGTTGGCGTTGGAAGCTCCCTGCGTACAACCTAACAAAAAGGAAGCGATCGCCGCGAACAGCGATGATGCTTGCGTGAAAATGAAGGACAATGGTCCTTGGTGTGTTAGTTATTGGCGGAATAAGTTTCGTTGAGAACACGACAGTATTCAAAGAATGCGGTCACGTCGAAGGGGGGTGGGTTTCAGGCGGCCATTGTTGGTAGCCGGTTGTTTTATTATTGGCCGTGAGAGTGTTGTTTGTTGTATGTTTGAAACGAAAAAATAATAGTTAAAATTAGGGGGGAATAGTAGGTCCCAGACCTACCTGTATTTTTTTTTTCGAAAATTTTTCGTAGACCTAGTTTCGGACCTATTATTACAAAAATAGGTCCGAGACCTAGTAAAGTAGGTCTCAGACCTATAGGTCCCAAAAAACACTTCCATGAGGTTGTTTATGAACTCCATTGACATTGACTGCGAAAGAGCAATAACAGAAAGGTAGCAATGCACTTTTTCTGTGCTCTTTTGCACTAATTTGAGTTCAATTGTAGATTGTAGAGCTGCTACATATTCCTTATCACTAATCTTCACAAAAATGCTAGAGATTTGATGTGCATAAGAAAGACCAAGAATTATGTCTAGTTTAGTTTTTATAGATAAATTAATGTAAAATGTGATTGTTGATGCTTTTCTATCAGCTTTATGTATTTTTGAGTGGAAGAAATTTCAAGCACAAATGATACTGCTCATTCTTTGAATTTTTTCAATAGCAAAAAATATCATGACTTTAAAAGTTTTACAGTTTTTGATTTGTCCCCACATTTTTCAAATATGAATAATCTGTTACCATTTTCCTTCCCTAAGTAGATTTGGAGCTTGTTTGTTCATTGAGGTCATAATTTTTTTTAGAAAAAAATTGCACAATTCAAAAATCAGATACATAATATTGGCAGAATTGTATTTGTATCTTTTTGCACTATCACACCCAGTAATAAGGAAGTCTGCATTAAGGAAACTATCTCCTCTAGAGAGGACAAGGAGGATATTATAGGTTGGTGATTATTTGACAGAAAATCAATCTAAATTATTTGATGAGCCTACAGTCAGGCCCTATTGATATCATCCCTTATGGTCACCAAGCAAAAGGCAAAAGTTTTATAAATTGTCTAACATTCAGAACTTAGATAGGATGTGGGTTTAAGTGGGAAACAGAAGGAAGCAATTAAGTTTTACTAAGAATATCTCTGTTATTTCACCACATGCCTGATGCATAAAACAAAAATATTTTTGATGACAGTTGGACATTTGTTACAAATTGATTCAAAAATTAGTTTTAGATCCATCCTTCTTTGATGCAAATGCATATTCTGGTAGAAAACTTGGATTCTAAAAAATGAATATACCTTTCATGGGTTCACAAGCAAGGATGTATGCTTTGATATCAGAACAATAGATCTAAGTCTAATCTGGCTGCAATCATTTACATTGTTGTGGTCAATATCTTTGACATTTTTTTTTTTTTTTTTGATTTGATTCATTATGTCTTTATCAGTATTGTTATTGCCATTTTTGAACAATCTGGATTAACATATTTGGATTATTTTTCAGACTGACATGTTTTTAATTTTCTTATCAGAATATTGTAAGTACCATGTCATCAAAAAGGATGTGTTACTTTACCAAAAAAATTGGTATAACAGCCTTGCTTTCTCCCCAAGTTTCTAATTAGGATAGAACTGAAACTATCAGTTTCTTGCAGCTTGTATAAAATTGAAAATAACTTATTTGTATGAATTTTATACACTTGTTTTGAAATGATTTTTACCATATTTCAATGCTTCTGGAGCCAATTTAATATAGCTTCACCAAATTCACTCAACAATGTTGATACTAGTAATAATATGTGATGAGTCTTTTTGATGTGAAGCTAGTGTCCAAAATTTTAATAGTTTAGTTGAAAATAAATGTCTGAAAATGCATATTATGATAGTGTCTTGATCTGAATTATTCAATCTGGTTGATATCCATTGTCTTCTCAAGTTTAGTTTGGTACTTTCTTATCACGAATGCAAAACTTGATTAGTATGTATCTGTAGCAATGTGTCTGTAATGAATTTGTACAACCATACTTGTCCACATGTAAAATGTTCCTTTCAATATCTGTGAATATCAATACCAATACCTTCATTCAACTTGAAATACTAAGCAATTGTACTCAAGTCATTGCTCTCTTGAAATCAACATCATAAAAATCTTTAACAAATTATGTTCTAACATAAATCAACTGATTGGAAAAATACTTGAACTTCAAACCATGTTTCTCCTTAATTTGACTACACTATCAGCTATATAAGCATAAGAATATAATATTATTTGGACTGTTCTGACTTCTGGCCATTTTATCTGGAAACATCTGCTGTTTAACCTTGGTGTATGTTGTATTGTCTTGAAATTACAATATTGCTTATGTCCTTGAATTGAATTTGAGGATGCAATAAGAATGAAGGCAATACTTGATATGTGTTAGCATTGAAAGTATAATGTTTCAAACATTTACTAACTACTGAGTTATTAATAATTGTAAATACCATTAAATCAAAGAAATATTCTACCCAACTGAGTTGTCAGTGAAGTAGACTTTATATCTTGGTTATTATTTGACCATATTTTTCCAGGAATGTTCTCAGTTCAGACACCATAGATCAACAAAATTAAAAAAATAGGCTTTAGTTTGTATTTTGTATCCAAAATTTTTATTGAGGATTTTTCATTGTAAATACTTGAGATTTATCATTATAAA
Organism: Thalassiosira livingstoniorum; assembly: GCA_036939595.1. Lineage (NCBI taxonomy): Eukaryota > Bacillariophyta > Thalassiosirophyceae > Thalassiosirales > Thalassiosiraceae > Thalassiosira > Thalassiosira livingstoniorum. The sequence continues at coordinate 8,153 of JALLOT010003440.1, read as the reverse complement.
GCACATTATAGTAATATTCCTATCATTCTAGCATCAATAGATAATAATCACATTTCAATTTTAATACTTTTATATTCCACACAAGTGGATGCAATGACTTCAGAATGGACTGAATCAGAATATGGTTTCATATGTCTATTTTACATCATCATTGGAGCAAACTATCACAACAAATAATTGTTAAGATCAATTTTGTTAACCAAGTCAGGAGAATGACAATAAGAAAATATCTGATGCCTTTGTCCATTATTAAGTATTTTCATTCCTTAAACCAACAAAGGGATAAATTTCACTGATGTAACATTCCAGTTGTCAATAATTGAGATATGGAGTGTCTGAACACATTTTTGAAAATCTCTCAGCAAGGAGAATAGATAACTTTTTGCAAGCCTAAAAAACATCATTGTACTCCACATAACAATTTTCTCATTATTCTTGCTAATTGTTTCATATATTCCCCAAAGGAATGTGTTGTCTTAGGAAAATTTGTCTAACACAATCAATTTTTTATTTACCCCTTACCCACTTTTAGATCTGGTGTTTGAAATATTCAAAATATTTCATATGAAAATATCACATGTCTTGTTAAGATTGCACCCTGAACCAAGTGATATGGTTATAGATTTTGAAAGATAAGAATATACTTGGCATCACAGTGAGAGAATTGGAATCCTATGTTCAGTAGTGTGGATAGGTGGGGCTGGAAATATCAGGAAGTGAATACGAGGTAAGTATTGATTTTGATATTGTATCAAACACAAAGAAAATGCCAACCTTACATATCTCTATTGAATAACAGTTTGTGAAGTGAGAGGCATATTGGTGGTGTTGATTTTGAAGTGTCTTGACATTTATCATCATAGGATGACAAAAATATTTTCTGGTAATTTCCATGAAGTCAATTTTTGGTATTTCTCACTGCAGCTCATTTGTATTACAGTGCAATTTACCCAGATGGCTGAATGTCCACTTGAACTTTATTTTCACTCTCAAAATGTTATCATTTTGGGTACTTGAGTAGCTGTGGTAGGGGGGTGATTTGGAGGTAGTAAGCAGACCAAGAGTCCCTGGGCTTGCTGATGTAGGTGTCTTCACCCCTACCCTGGATGAATTCTTTGGATTCCTATTTTGCTTCCCAAAGAGAGCATGTGTATGGTTGATCATTATATGTCGTGCATCTTGTTGTACTTGATTTTTTGTTGGTGTTGCCTTTTGTGTTGCTGTTGCAATTGCTGTTGCTGTCCTAAGCACAAAAGTAGCTTGAGTATTTATTAAAAAATACTGGAATCCAATCATCACTTTTAGTAATGATTATGTTACAAAAATGAAGAAGAAATTGAAAATAAAAATAAAAAACTAAAAATGAAGGAAACAATTATTTATTGGCATGCACTGACTACCACTACCAGAAGGATTTGGAGGGTGCTAAGTCTAGTAAAAGTAAGCACTGACTACTGTAAGTAATTACAGGGTGCTAAGTCTAGTATTGCTAGTGTATATTTCATACTTAGTACATCTTACTGTTCTGTTCTACTTTTAATCATGGGAAGATCAATGCAAAGACATTGATGGACAATTGTACTTATCTATGCTAGAAAAAGTTTAGATAGAAGTTGTATGTAGATAGTAGTGACTTAGGATATCACTTACTTGTACATGACAACTACAATTCCCAGATAGTGGTTGCAAGAATTAGCAACCTTGGGAGACTATTTGATGCCTGGATTCTGTAGAATAATTATCACATAGCCTATTATTGGGGTGTGAGGCATAAGGAGATGGTTTGGTGAGCCTGAAAACTGTGTGTCCTGTTCAAGAAGAAATGATTGGATCATGTGGAAATTGGATCCAGGATCCAGTTTTTTGAGAAAAACAAAATTTTCTAAAACTGATGCAAGCTTGATCCAGAAAAATTAAAATGTTTTCTGAAACAAGCTGGAGGAATTTGGTGATAAATAGGAAATACTATGTATTGGATAATTCCTGATATTGTAGGTACAGAAGAGCACCATATGTATACTACATATTACTAACAAAAAATATTTGAGTTTACAATGGTCATGACAACAATGCAACAGAAATGCCTGGTTATGAACATTGGCTCATTCAGTTGCCATGGTCATCTGGATCCCAGCAGATATAGATAACATCACACGTAAGGAGCAAGGATCAATGGAAATTCTTGATTGCAAGCACAACATTCCTTCCAGCCATTACAATCAAATGTGAATGCAAACCCTTGCTGCATGCTGCAATCAAAAATCTGAATGAATTTGTGGAAATTAGTTTTTCAAGTTACAGTTACATATATTTTCTAAAAATGGCACTTTCTGTTGCCTCCATGGATACAGATGGTCTCCTTTGTTGTCAAAGCCAACCATGTCATTGGTAGCCATCAACAGCTGTGGTTTTTAATTTTGGAGCATACAGTGTCTGATTCAGTGGTTGTTGAGCAAGGAGACCAAAAACTGAGTACACTCAAATCTGCTCAAATGTGTGCTCAGAAGTACAGAGGAAAAATCTGGATCTGGATCATGGATTCAATTTAAATTAGATCCAAATATAATTGACCATCACTCCAGTCATTTGCAGTTGGATTGGTGATGAGATCCAAGACCTCTCATCTCTCATACCATGTCTGTCATTGCCAATGTCTGGTTTGATCTCTCTGAGGATGAGTAAAGCACCTTCAACGCAATGTTTTTGATGTCAGGTTGGGTTGGTTCCCAGTGTACATTTAGAAATGTTTCTATGTTATTACTTTTGTAGACATGATGGTAACTCATCAGGAATTATTGTTGGCGGTTGGCCAAGTGGACTGGTGTTTTTTTGTTCTGTTCTCCTTGTTGCTAGTCAATGTAGGCAATAAAGCCAGGTGCTGGAGGTGAAATGTACATTGACCTATCATGTTTACTATGTGCTTTTAATCCTCGTCATCTGGTAATTAGTCCTAAGTAGGTAGGACATCAACAAAAACTATGAATCAATTAGAATAATATTCAATCTAGAGTACAAATCTGACAGCTAATAGGATCGTGGTTACAAGCAGAGAGTGGGGAGCTTGGTCACAATCAATTTGTGGGAATTCGAAGATTAAAAAAAGAATTTTGAACTGTGCTTTTTTCATTTGTCAGTACCTTTACTTCAGTACTCCTCACAAAATCCTTTTGGAGAAAAATTCTTTCGAATTTCTGGGTAATGTCTGAGAAGTTGTAAGTTAGGTACATTAGTCAGTATATGCAATGTGATACTGTCTCAATGGGATCATTTTGATATCGCAAAAGCATGAATTAAGACCCTTGCTGCCCTTTATATTAACTAAAAATTTTGGTTTCTATTTCGTTTTACTTGTTCGACAAGCTCTCTAAATCCTTCATCCGTTTCCAAATATTGACCAACAATATCCGTAGCATATCCCGGAACCATGTTCCTCCCTTCCTCCCCCCAAACATGTAACACGTGTAGATAATTCCTCAAAATATGATAATCAATCGAATATCTCGCAAAACTCACCCCCTTGGGACCCATTGCACTCATTACCGTGGCCATGATTTCTCCCAAGAATCTAGGCATTCCTTGCTCTTTTTGTTTACCTCCCACCATTTTCTGTACTACGTTGTCAGATGACACGGTGGCTAAAGCAAATTTCTCATGTGTTCCCTTCCCCATCGCGACTGGACCCAGCTCTAACCTACCTGCTCTTAGAGCACTCTTTATCATCTTCTCTCCTTTTTTGTTGCGTACAGTAATAGTTTGGTAGGATTGATCCATTGGAGTGTTGTGTTCTAACGGAGCGCCCATATACCCGACAACTACGTCGGCAAGGGAGTTGGTGTAATCGAAGCATGCCAGGCAGGATTCAGCTATGGCGAAGTTGGCAACGTCTCCCGGGAGACCTACAGAGAAAAAATAGAGAGGGTCAGTTTAGTTGGAAGGAAAGAATTGAAAATGTTCACAACTACATACAGCATGGATTCACCAGTTATACTTACTGAAGTACGGCATTTGCTCGTAGGAAGGAAACTTTGGCCCATTTCCGTCATCATACTTTACATGAACTCGGAAATCCTGTTAGGGACAATTAGGGAAATGATAGAAAATGATAGGATTTGCACGTAAAAGGAATCAATGTGCCATAAAAATTCTGGTGAGTTCACAACATGAAACGCAGGGAAATTTACCTGCATGAATTCATAACCCAGAACCTTCTTCTCCTCCCCATTCCCATCTCCAGCCACAACATTAGGAACACTTCGACGAAGAAATTCTTGTGCTGCCTCTGGAGTTGGAGAATTGTCTGCACAATTGGTCCCTAACACATAAACTTCTTCCAGCGGCAGTGTAGGTTGTATTGCTCTAAAGGCTGAGGCCAAGCCGCCAAATTATGAGCCGGTGAAAGTCATAAGTAAGTCAAGAGTTTCACAAACAAAATCCTGTTCTGGATGTGGATTGAATAATTCAAAAACAGATACCCCTTCTGTCAAAAACTTAACCAAGGCTTATCTCACCTTGCACGGCACAACCTACACCACAAAATAACAACCGTCGAATATCTGGACTTTCCGCCAATTCATCCAAAATATTCAAACTCGGTGCCAACGCAGGTTTTACTCCCCGTCCACGCAGCACGTCTTCGACAGTTCGTGCCAGAATTGGCTTTGGAGCGCACCATTTGCCATTATTCTCGTCATCTTCGCTGGCAATGCATACCACAGCATCGACCATTCCAGCTTCCAACATGGAGATGGCAATACCAGTGACACATCCGGTCCACTGGGCGCCTGGAACTTGTTTTCCTTTTGCTAATGTCATAGGGCTTTGCATAACACCAAATCTTGCTTCGTCTGCCGAGGATGAACCCCTACTTTCCGGGTTACCAAAACTTTCTCCAAAATGCCGCCGTCGCCCATGCACAACCTCTTCCAAACAGTCAATATTTCGTTTCATCCCCTCGCCTAGAAATGCACAAGCGTCTATGACTTGAGTAACGTAGGAGGTTTCGCACAGACCACATTTGGAACAATGCGATTTGGCGGGAAATTTGTCCGGCCAAGAGGTTGGATCAATTGGTCTCGCATTGGAATATTTGGTGTTCGATGATTTTCTAGTTGAAAATAGAGACGTTTTCGATGGTGTTGGTATTGCCTTCTTTAACAGATTGTTTGATACCGGAGTTGACATTGGAACTTCCGGTTGAAGATGGCAACGAAAGGCTGCCACACTTGGTGATTGGAACAGTGAGATATGCGCCAAGAAAAGCTGCAGTGCTATGGCTTGCACCGGTATTATTTTTGACCTCATTCTCATTCGCATTTCGTGCTTTTTGAATGGGGTCAAACGTCAAAAGGCCTACTAAGATATCACGAGATATCAATTTCAAAATAAGTCAATTGACACAAAATAACTGGAAAAAGTAATTTTACCCTTGTACTATTAGTTTTCATCTGTGAGATTGCAGTCTATTGCAGTGTCATATTATTATCATTGGAATGAACAGAAAACACAGAAGCAGAAGTAAGTGGATCGGCGGAAATAGTATTGTAAGTATTGTACTGTCAACAACAGTCAACAACTCTAAACTGACAGCTACTAGCTTCTAAGTAGGTAACAGCCGATCGAAGTATTGCTGTGTTGACGGACGTACTACGATGTCACTTTGTTAGTTGGTATTGTACCTACTCTCTAGAGTAACTACTACTTATCATGCATTATCATGTTAGTTGTGTATTGTACTAAGTATATAATATACGTAGTTACTACTATTACTACCTATTCCTACATCACAAGGTAGTACAATATGATGATATGAATATGTAGTATGAGATACGAGTAGCTAGTAGTAGGAGTAGTACTTGAGAGATGGTTCATTCATACCAGCCAGAATAATACTGGATTTTATACAGGGCATATTTCCAAAATAGTTACAGCAAATGCAAAATTTTCATCATTATATCTGTATATTTTTTTGATTGCTGTACAATATTCAGAAAAATCTCTCTTCCTACCTGTCACGTGCTCCATCTAGCAATAATTAATGTAGTACTTATGTATTGTACCTATTATGAAGGTATAGTACACTATTAATTAAGAAGGTTTTATTTTTTATTATTGCATGGTATGGTATCTAAGTCTATGTAAGTATGTAGGTATGTACTCTTCTAGATGTAGATAGATAGAGATAGCAGCTACCTACTAGGTACTATAGTACTAAGTACAGTCATATTTACAAAGGTTACCTATGAGCTGGTGCTTGCATGACACAACACACAACATCACCATTGTTATACAAATAACTATTATCATCTTGACAAAATTTTGAGAGAATTCATCTTTTCCACTTAAAGTGGTAGTGATGAGGGACTCATTTGAGAAAGTCTGCTGAGTGAAAGTATGGTATGATAATTGGCAAACATGTTGCAGTTTGCTTCAAGCATTGAAAAGAATACATGAAATATTAGGTTAAAACATGCTGAAACAACTAAGTGTATAAAATTACAAGCTGATAGCAACAAAATTTTGATGATATCATAGCTCAACAACAAATGAACTACTTTGTCCTACAAAATTTTTAATAACTTCCCTCTCGCAAATCTAACTCCCATCCATCCAAAAAGAAAACTGGTCTTGTCACAATGACATTGCTCTGATACCTAGAGAGCTAACTGTCACTACAAATAAGCAAGTTGCTTGGTTCAGTGGTTTTTAACAGGGTTCTGTCCTCAATAGCATCTGCAGAGACCTCCACCTAATCCCCAAACATCTCCACTGCCCCACCGAGTCTCCCATAGACAACTCCACCATGCTGTGTGCCAAAACCTCCATCCCGTTGGCACACCCAAGCTGTTGACACCCCCAGAACAACATCTTGATTGTCAGCAACTCCACCCTGTTATCAGACCCCTCACTTTTCTACACTGCTGTCCCACCAATATTTTTTAAATCAAATCAACCACCATCCGGGAAATGAGAGGGGCAGATTTGAGTGACAAAGGTTTAAAATTGTTCAAACACATCAATCTGCAAAATTATGGCATGTCAATTACTCACAACTATCAACTTTGTAGTGGCAGATGGTTGTCAATGGTGTTTTTCAATGGTGGTTGTCAATTGTGGTCATTAATAGCATCCATCAATGGTGGCTCTTGATGGCATTCTTTGATGTTGTCATTGATGGTGTTGACAGTGATGGTGGTGTGCATGGCACCAGGTAGTTATCACTTTTGAATGCAGACTATTTTGAAATAGATTGTTTTTTTCACTTTTGACTTAGATGTATTGTTCAAAAAAGGAAACTGTATACCTAAAATTCCAATGAAGGGACTTATTTATAATTTGAAAGGTAACACTCACTGTTTTACAGATGATATCTTTAAGCAGCAAAAATAAGTTGCTTACATCATATTTCCATCTTCGTGTAGACAAATTCAGTACTAAATAATAATGCAAAATCAGTTGACAACCCAAATTGTTGACGAACATGGAGTTACTTTCTGGAGCAGAAAGCAGTTTTGAAATTTAAAAGCAGAGGAAAAATATCAAACTTTTCTTTCTCTTGGTTGGTAAGAAGTATCCTAGAATAATAAGTAGATCCATCAAAACCATACTTTCATACATACATACTGAAGCAAGTTCCAATATTGTAATAAAAAAAAACTATCTGCTTAAAACCACTCCTCTTGTTCAAAGCAAAGAATCATCACCCAAAAAAATAATCCTAACCCTCACTTTTTTGTTTTGAAGAGAGTATAAATTTTTTATTTTGATCAAGCAAAAATTCAAGTAGGGTTAAGGTTTGCGAAATCAGCTTTTTGGTTACAGCTAAAAAAATAAAACTACTTCATCAAACGCAGAGCCCAAAAATTTTGAAAAGTGTCTGTAGCAACAATTGAACCCAGGACTAAAAATTTCAATATGCACCCAGACCAGAGTTTTGACCACTCTGTCTAAGGCTGTGAGAACCTCCGGTGCTGAAAATCTGGCAAAATGTTTTACTTATGTATGAATGTCATAATTTCTCTCTATGAAATTCAACTTATTAATTGTGATAAAAATGGCGATAAGTATTTTTTTGTGAATAAAAAAATTATTTACTATTATTTTAGACTGTCCCGCTGAGTTCAGTCCCGCTATGTCGGACCATATCCTACTCCCAA
>JALLOT010003438.1:0-11280 GCA_036939595.1 Thalassiosira livingstoniorum | reverse complement strand
CAATAGGGTTGACAAAACATGCGTCTACTTTTTGAACAACTGCTGGTAGTACTCTTATGTTAGCAAAAACGTCAAATTGTGGCAGTGACATAGAAAATGCACCAATTTTGTGTAAGCACTGTGGGCTGTCTAGAAATACCTTGAAATAGCCATCCTATGTCGAGACCATGCACTATGATCAAAGCTATGACTGTCTGCAACTTTCCTTCAAAGTTACAATATTATTGTGGATGGCTGTAAGTATGAACCCACCAGGACTCTGTAGAGATTTGTTTGTTTGCTTTCATATTAGGAGATAATTTTTTTGGGTCTATTTTTTTAAGAGTGAAGCTATGGCCATCTACTTGTAACTTTATTGAAGGCTTTTAAGGTTGAGTCTCAGTAGAAAATAGTAAAAATGATACCATATTTTTTCATGTGTTGTCCATTTAATTCTATTTTTGGATGTAAACTTTTAAGTGAATATTTAATGTGATTCAAGCTATGGTCATCTACTTGTAACTTTATAGAAAGCTTTTCAAATCAATTTTCAGTAGAAAATTATAGAAACAATACCATATTAATTTTTTTATTTTTCATTTGGTTTTGTGTTAGGAGATCAACAATTTTAAGCTATTTTTAGACATGGTTTAAACTATGAACATCTACTTGTAACTTTTATTCTATGTATTTACACATGGTTGGGCTAAATTTTTTGATTATAGCTTCAAATTACACCCATTGAAAACAACAGAAACATTTGAGTTGGTCAAGCTCAGGGGTGTCTAATCAAAGGTCTCCAGTTGGATTACATCAACTCTCAAATTTTTTACATTTCTTTTTTTGGCCAAAATTTATGACACAATATTCTTAGAATAAAATCAACAAAAAAATAATTTTTGATACATCATTCATGATTTTTAACCCAAACCAAAAAGTCCAATCTTGAGCATTCACCATGGCAAAGGCAGCATCATTTGCGGACTGGATGGCAACAGCAGATTGTCGATGATAACTCAGGCATTGCTATGGATGGGCTAGATCAATACTCCATTGAGGTGAACATTATACCTTTGGTTGAATGCAGAGATGAGCAAATACGTGGTGACAATTGACACTTTTGCCATTGTTGTGCTCTTCAAAGCTGAGTTGTTGATTATTTCTGTGATGTGGCCCTAACTAAAAACATAACTAAAGTAGTTAATAATTTTTCTAATGCCTATTTTTTTAATTAATTAGTTTTATATTAGTTCAAGCAACAAACAGGCCCCTGGCATGGTGTAGTTGACAAGTGTCATTGAGGACACCATTGTCATGGGCAAAAATCATTGGATGGCGGACGTCTGAGCACACTGATACCCAACGCCCGTAGACAAAGTATCATTAGATTTTTTAAACCAGTGGAAAATGGCCAAAAACGGAATTTTTCCATGGCAACATCATGGTGGTGCGCACTGCAAACAACATACTGCCACTCAGCAACAGATAATTCCCAACCTATTGATCCCATTGGTGAGTTCTTATGATCTGGTAGGAGTCTGAAAGGGTGGGAATAGGTGGGAATCACATTTCCTAGCTAAATTACATTTTTACTAGGTGAACTACTACTGGTGCGGACTATGTATGGAGCCAAAAAAAGTCACCCTACTACTGACCACTAGAGAAAGGAGTAAAATGCCGGACCCAATGCAGGATAACATCGATCATCATGTCCGGCATTGATTCCAAATTGACGAAATAATAAAAAATACTCTTTCTGACAAATACAAAAATGTTTTTTTGATTTTCTTGCGGGATTAAGAGCTGTGATTGTCTAGTAATTTTCTCATTATCCATTTTGGATTATTTTCTTCATTAGGGGGTTGCCTGAAATATGGAAATTCAGAAAAATATGATAGTTATGATTGGTTCTGATTAAAACCGAGTTTCTTGATAGATCCTTTTTTTGCATGAGTGAGAACATATCAAGAAACTCAGTACATATCAGAACCTATTATTTCTATCGAAAATTGATAAAAATCGTGGGAATCATTTTTTTTTTCAATTCAAAACATTTTCACCTAAATTAGATTTTCCAAACAATTTTTCTTTGTGTTTTTTTTTAGATGAAAAAAGGAATCCCTCTTTTTTATCAGTTTTTGGTAGATAGAAGCAATATGTTCTGATATGTACTGAGTTTCTTGATATGTTCTCATTCATGCTACAAAGGACTACATATCAAAACCTATCATTACTATTGTATTTATTTTGAATTCCCAGATTTTGGGCAACCCCTAGCTTTTCGATGGTGTATGATACCCTGGATCTACAAGCATGTCTTCACAGCCAAAATGGTAGTGAAAAATCCCATTTCCACCAAAATGGCAAGAAATGTTCAGCTTTCATTGTTTCAACATTGCCTCCACAGGAAACATCATAGCAGACAATTGCATACAACCATGGACAATCACTCATGTGTGTGGTCACATCAAAAATGTATGATACAAAGTCCAAACAGACGCCATGGTCGGGTGATGGTTCCTGCCGACGCTATAGTATAACTAGCCCAATCTAGGCTTGTAGTTGGTCTATCGATGCCCTTTAAGGCGCCAAGGCCTTAGAGATCTAGTTAAGTTGATGACTATGCACAGAAATTATGTATTCATTGCTATTAGAACTTCCATTTATGCCATGGCGGCCTCCATGGTGCGCCATTGTGAAGATGCATCAGTGATCATCAGTTAATTGGGAATAGGACTGGTACCAAAAAGGAAAATTTTTATGGGACAAAATAATAACTAAAAGACAATGTTTTATAGTACAGAGAGAGTAATAGTCAGCTCAAACATCCAGCCGAGAAGGACACTTTCATACACTACAATACCATATGGTACTAACAGGTACTATATACTAACTATGTACTTAGAGTACTACTACTTATCAAAACTCAAAACCCCCAATCCCAATATGCCATGTTAACTGTGCCTCCAACATCATGGCGCCTCTGAAAAGTGGAAATGGTCAATCCGAGATGGCGACCTTCACACAGCAATTCGTTGACGCCCTGCTTACCAAAATATCCAGGCTCGAAAAAGAAAATAAGGACCTACGTGCCAAAGTCCAACAGCTTGAATCGAAGGAAAAACAAGAAAAATCACGACCTAAGGTCAAGCGGCGGGATAGCGTGGTTTTTGATGGGTTACGAGCAAGCTTCCATGTGAATAAATTGCAGAACCCCCGTGAAATTTTTGGGACAGTGGTAGAGGAAGAGCCAAATGGGAGACATGTTAAAAACAATCGAAGTAATGTGTCGGCTTTGTCCATGGACAGTGGGCTTTCAGAAGACGCATCAGAAGACGAGCTCAGCTCTTACATAGAACGGAGGTTTTCGAACCAAAGCGATAGTAACCGGCTGTCCGCGCAAAAATCTAACGATGAAAGAAGGGGTTCTTCTTCATCTAAAGGAAGCAGGAACAAAGGCGGCATTGTCAAGAAAATTGGTAGAGAATTGAGTCGCAGGGGTTCTAAGCTTTTGGAGAACGAACTGTATCAGTCAGATTCAAACTCAGATGCAGATGAAAATAGGAACACAGGCGATGATTTTCAGCCGGCAAAAATTGAGATGAAAAAGAGCAGAGCCTGCCGACGGCAACATTCGCTCGAAGATGAACACCGTGCATCAAGCAAAAAAGACAGTTCTACTTATGATTCGCCCTCAAAATCACAAATTTCATTTTCATTGGGGGAAAGGAAAACAAATCGTTATCTTCTTGGGTCCATGATGAAACACAACGAAGGCTGGACCCTTTTTCCGGCTAGGAAAGAACAAGCACTGAAAAATGCAAAAGAAAAAGAAGAAAAAGCAAAACAAAAAAAGCTTTTTGAAATCTTAACCACGATAGGCATGATGTCAGCAAAGTCATCCTTGACCAAAGCGTTGAATAACAGGTCGGGTGAAAAGCAAGTTTCATTTCAAAATTTTTACTTGTTTTCCTTGGATCACAGTAAAAATTATGAGCTCGCGGAAATGGATTTAGTGACTTGTGGTAGCAGCTTCCTCTCTCCTTTTTCAACCTCTGGCGTGGAATGCATTGATAGATTTCCAAAGCAGAAAATTGAAAATGAGCTTGACCCGATGGAAATTTCTCCTTTTTGTTGCCCGGATGGCTTGAAGCTCCGGATGTTTCCTCGAGTAGGACTTGCCGGGGCAAAACGGATGGGATGGCTGGGAAATCGAGCAGATCAGTACAAACTGCTTGTTGTAAGTTTTTCATATACTTCGTGCTATTTGAGCAGAATTTTACTGCATACTAATGCTTTGTACAAAATAATTTTTTGTCGAAGTTCACGGATGGCAACGGAATGACTAAACTTGGCATTGCCATAACTGTCTTTGAAGAAGTTTCAAGGAATCAAAGTGATTATGAAGGATTAAAGGAAGTTTTGTTGAGAAAAAGGAATAGGAGATTTGCGGCCAGAAAAATCCAGCGTTGGTGGAAGCGCCTACCGCGAAAACAGAAACGGCGTACTTCTTCCCGGCGAAACAGCAAATCCCTAAGGAGGAGATCAAGCATAGATGATATTGGGCGATCTTTACAAAGTTTATTCAAGTCAAATTCAAACAAATCTCTCGTCATTTTAGATGACGATTCCTTTGACGACACCTCATTTGACATGTTTCAATCTGGTTCGGATAGCGTTTCTCGTGGATCGACTTCCGCATTCAGTAGTTTTATGGCACAAAGCGATTTGAATGACTCGGCTTCTTCGACACCAACGCTGCCTTTGTTTTTGACCCCTAAAAGAAGTCTTGATCAGAATAGGAGCGAGGACCAGGGTGAAACATCGACAACTCAAAGCGAGCCCAACTTTGATGATTCCTTATTGGGGGGTTTTATGGACTGGAGTGGATCATATCACCACGAACATTCAGTTGCACTCCAAGGTAAAGAAGCATTCGAAATAATGAATGCCTCTGCGAAGTTGGGTGATGTCATCATCATAGAAAAATGCTACGTCATGATTGGAGGGTCCGAGCAATATCTGCAGTTCAAACTACTGCATCACATGATAACGAAAGAACAAGAGGTGCGAATGTTTTGAGGGTTTCTTTTATTGCATTTGGTTCGTTCTAGTCTCTTGCTAATGTTGCTCAATGGTCAATCTTAATTTTAGGAAACATGGAAATCGAAAAGAAAAGAGGGACGAAAGAAAAAGAAGAAATCACTAAATATGCCAAACATATTAGCACTTAATGGCACTTCATCTGAGGAAGGTTCCCAGCGAAAATCTACTCTCGATTTTAGACACATCTACTTAGAAGCAGTGCACGAGGGATTACTTTTAACTGAAGAGCAGGTCAAAGCATGCAACAACGCTGAAAGGATAACAGACCAGACGGAGGCACAATTCAAAATCAACCTGCCAACATACACATCTGAGTCTTATTCGTTCAATGAAAACCTCCCTCTTCCGAGGGTCGATGACCATTGGGGCTTAGCAGCCCTTGTTGCTCGTGTCAACCCGAAAGATTTACTTATTCTTTTGAAACTATTACTCATTGAAAGGTCAGTCCTTGTTATAGGAGACAGCCCGCACCTTGTTACTGCGTGCACTTGTGCACTGCTGCATCTGTTGAAGCCATATCATTGGGCTAGTAACTTCATGCCTCTTCTGCCAGGCAGCATGCTTGATTTTGTTGGGTCTCCTGTTCCATTTCTAATTGGGATGACTGTCGAATCAGTGGCAAAAAGCAGGAGTTTGCAAAGGGATGAACGAGTAGTTGATGCTATGAGTTCAGGATTGAGCGTTGTTAATTTGAGCACGAAATCAGTTCATCTGACGACTGAGACTGGAATCGTACCCTTGCTAAAATGTTGCCCAACCCCGGCGTGAGTTGGATTGATTACTTTTTGCTTTTTGCTTCTTAGTTACACCTCTTTTGCTGACTTGTTTTTGTCCCCTATTTTAGACCACACCTTTACCGATGCAAAAGGAAATTGGAGAATCTCCGAAAGCAAAGCCCATCACTCAGATCATTTGTAAGGTTTATCAAGGACGGTCTTTCCAACCACGAAATATGCGCAATAATAGAAACACAACAATTAATACACACTTTCATGGCTGGTCTTTCAGATAATATTGCAACAGACCCAGGGGCTTGGAGGTATTATTCAAAAAATGGAAATGGGGAGGCATACGACTTTTATCCTGGACTCTTCGTCGATCGCTTAAAACATCAAATGAAGTCTCTCGAAAGTCGAGTTCAGTTTCAAGAAATGATGGCTTACTCCCAGCTGTTCGTTGAGTTTGTGGACAGTAAGAGAAGGGCATCTTTGGAAGAGGACATGCTCAGGCGTGCAATTGGTAATTGGATTTATCATAAGTGGAAGTTGAAAAAAATGAAGCAGACAAAGCCCCGTTTCCAGGCTCAAACTTTTCTTAGTTCAATTTGTGTTTGATAATATTCGAAAAGATGTGCGAAGAGTTCGATCCTGAAGCACTTCTGTTTGGTTATTGAATGAAATTCTTCACGCTGAAATTTGTATACTTCCAAGCTGGTTTATCAGCTGCTTTGGGGGCCGTTTCTATTTTTAAGTATCAATCTGGGGATAGAATGCCTAACGTCATCTCGTTCGCACAATGGCAATTCAAAATGCTCAAATACAAACCAATTCAATTTTGTTCAAACTGCAGAATCTACATCAAACGAGACTAAATAATATGTATCAATGCTATATTATCCTATTTATCAATTCCTACCCTCATCATCATGCTTTCGGAGGTGTGACTTAATTGCAAAAGTATTTGACTCATTAATGTTGATGGCATTGAGAAAATAGAGTTTGCATTGCTTGGCTGCATTTGAAAAATTGCCATTATCTGGCAAATAAGACTGCAGTAACACACTGACTCATATTGACACAAAATCCTGATGTGGCTGGTCTAGTGCTGTTTGCTACATCTTGTAGTGGACTGACTCACTACTTAAATAACGACTTAATTAATTAATTAATTAAGTAAGTAATTAATCAAAGTCATGTGATTAGCTTGCATTTTTATATACTTTGCCTGTGAGGTGAAAAGTATTTAGCTAGTGTTTTGAACAGGATGTGGCATAAATTTGTTTACATTCAGGTATTATAAAAAATACAAGTCTAAATTTATACTAATTTTTGTGTATAAGGTACATCATCAGTAACACTCAAGGTATGTAGCTACATGCTCAAAAGATGTAAGTAATTCTAGTATGTATTTTCAATTGCATAAGTACAGAGGAAATGATGTTTCTTTTCTTAGTCTAATTTTATATTTCTACCTAAAAATATAACATACTATTGCAGAGAATCACACAAAATACTACATACTGAACCTATAATTTTTTCTTATTTCTTATTAGAAGATTTCAACTGTCTACTGTCTGCTGTTCACTGTCCATAGCCCACAGTCCACCATGGCCATCCCATGCAATGGGAAAAGAATGAACCGTGCTCTTGCGGCTGATTTGATCAACATGACAGCAGATGGCAGTGGTACCTTTTAGTCATTATTGAGATTAAATGGTTCACTAGTGCATCTTGTTGTGTAGTGCCAGTGATCAAAAGTATCAAATGGCAATTGGATGAGCCACATCCATGGTGCAGCCGATTGCTATGGTGGTGATGAACTATTTGCAAACAAAAGGATCATCATGGGCAATCAGATGAGCTTCCATCAGGCCCACTCAGGCATATTATAATCTGACAAAATTGTAAGATTGTCCTCAATTGGGGCTCTTGCATTTGACACACCAGTGGCTACTTTTCTGCCATTATTTTTAAGATTTCTTGTAATTTTAGATGCAAAGTAGTACATAGTTTGCTAATGAAAATTAGCCACATACTCCTAATGTCATTGTTACTACATCTTTATTTTTATTAAATAAAGGGGATGACTAACTGTTGTCCACTCCTTGGGGATGCAATTTTGTAATTTTTTATGGGGTTACCTTGAAATGCATGAAATCTTATCTTAAACATTCAGAAATCAATATGCAATATCAGTAAAAGTATAATTAGTATGTATTTTATATTTTTATTATTTCATATTAAGGCATGTAATACTATTTCTGTTCATTTGTGTAAGGTACACATTTGTAGGGTGTCCTGAACATACATACTTGTCCCTGTGCACAAACTAGGGTATAGGGTACTGATAGATAGTCAGTAGCATCCCCATATTTTTTTATTATGGACAAGCAGCAGTAAATGGATAAAACTACTGTACTACTTTTGTTTTGTATATGTACAATATGATACAATGTATCTATTCAACAGGCAGGAACTATAATATTTTTATGTACACATTTACAAATAATGATAACGAAGAATATATACAAGTATTATTCATTCTAAAAGTGTATCCTGGTATGAAGATACATAATGTATAATGTGTACCTCACATGGTTTGAAAAACATACTAGAACTAAACTGATATAGGACTTATTCTTTTCTAACATCATTAACTTAGCATTGTACTGTACTTTGTACTGAAATCAATGAATACAGGGCGTGTTTTCAGTCCAGACATGTTTCAACTGGAGATTAAAAATTAAATATGTTAATTATGGAAAAGATTTTACAATTTTCTCCAGACCAAAGGCTATGGTGGATTGGTACCTCCAGGTTTGGAGTCCCTTGGTGTGTTGTTCTTCCTGCTTTCTTTTACATTGGTTGGGGATCATTTCATTCATTTGAGGGATTTCTGATTTTTTTTGCTAGAATTTTTTCATTCTCCAGAAACTTTCTTTTTTGTTTGTTCCTAAACATTTTGCAAAGACTTTTGTACATAAAGTCAGTCCATATTCTATGAGATTTTTTGGATGAAATTGATCCCATGCATGCACCAGTCGTATGTATTTAAGTGATGATGTTGTGTGTATCCTGGGGTCCATCTACCAGTACAGTATGTACCTAGGTGGGTATTTTAGATTGATGAGTAGATAGTAAGATCATAGTATGTAAGGTACAACTAGCGTAAGTGCTTACTCACCTAGCTAAGTAGCAAAGTTGTAGCTAAGAAGATGTATGGCAGTTAGATGAACTTCTGTCTACTTAACCTTCTGTGTACCATCTATCTATCTACCTATCAATAAGAGAATCCATCTGCTTTGCCCTGAACTTCATCACTCATCACTCATTTCATTGTCCCCATAAAGATTGGTAGTAGTACGTTATTACACACCAATACATTATCTACCCATAGGTTTCTTGTTTGAAATGCTTTTTATCCCTTAAGATTTTGAAAGATAAAAAAGCATTGGTTGTTGGCAGCAACTACTAAAAAGGTTTCATATCCATTAAAGTGTTGGTGTGTCAAAAGGTTGAGTGTTAATTGTGCATGGTGATATCTGCAGCTAGCAGGTAACTTACTGTACCTACTTGTATACTTACTCAGCTACAAATAATAATACCACTCAAAATATATTATTGTATGTAGGTAAGATGGCAAGTTTTAGGAAGGAGTTAGTACGTAGTTTTTACATAATATCATTGTCATAAATACTCAGGAAATAGCCAAAGAGGTCCATACAGATTGCCATATTTGTGTGATATCCTATTTTTGATGATGTCACTTTGCAAAAATAATAATATCAAAAAACCAAATGTGGTAAAATAATGAAATTTAATTGTTGTAATTTAATATTTGATATGAGGCAGCATTCAGAGTGACAAACATCAGCCATCTCCTAGCTACTTACTAGTACTTACCTCTATAAAGCAACATAATAACATCTAAGAATACCTATTTTTTACTTATATTTGTATCGAATCTACCACCTACCTACCTACCTACCTACCTAACTACCTTCCTATCCAATTACCTGTCTACCTAAAGATTACACACAACAACATGACTAATAATTAATGATGTAATAGATCTATCTGTCTACATTCCTAAAACTACCAATACCATACCTACTGCCCATGTACAAAGCTCACCTTCTTCTAGATAGTTATGGAGTATTATCACATGTATATAGATTATACTATTATATTAATAATACAAAACCTACCTGAATGAATAAGAATATTTAAAAAGTAGCTATTGATACATTCAAACAGTCAAAGAATGTACTGGGGATATATCAGAATGCAATTTTAGATGTATCCCTGGAGATTGAACATAAACCTTCATTTATGAATATTTTTCATTGATACCAATAAACTGGGGTGCACATTAATGTCAATAACTGTTAATGTTTACCCAGTGACTGGAAGACAGATAGAAAGATACTGTTAGAATACAAGGCTGACCACTCAGCCATTAACTAATTAGTGACTGAGTGGTCAGCCTTGTATTCTAACAAAAAGATTCCTCACAGCTTCCATGTGCAATTGGTGAATCTGCAGCCCCCATACTTGGGCTTTGAGTGCCATGTTCATTGTAATATTATTATCTGTACCACATAGGGCTTGCAGGAACTAACCAATCAAGCATGTAAATCAGATCTGTGGGCTTTAGTTTGAGATTTTGTTAAAATGAAAGACTGACCACTCAGCCACCAACTGGTTAGTGGCTGAGTGGTCAGCCTTGTATTCTAACACATACATATGACTAAACTTCTTAAAATTAGAAGTACAATTGTAGATTATGATGTTGGTTTGTTCTATCTACCATATTTTGGTCTTTGTTGTTTGTTTTTTGCTCACTGTAAGTAGCTCAGAAAATTTTGTTTCAAATGTTTGGATGCACATTTTATAAGAATCACAAAAATACTACTACCATAATTGTTTTCTTGTTAAAGAATGGGCATGTACTAAAGTAATCATAGTTGAGGACCATTTGGTTCAAAATATTATGGTTGATACCACTAAACTTTCAGTGCTCCACTTCAATTGCCATAAATAACCTTTATTATAAGATTGCTTAGATTTTGCCATGAAGAATACCAAATCAGTTTCAAAGATCATATACTTTTTCATCATTTTTAGAGAGTTTCTTTGTTTTTGATCCCTTTGAAGCCTTAACACTGGAACCAATCTTGAGTCAATTTCCTTCTGTGAGCTGAAAAATATTATTTGCATACAATCATAAATACCTGGTAATGTGGTGAATTTTCAATAAAATATATCATAATAATGTCACACACAAAACCTCTAAATATGTTTGACTTTTATAAATGATTAGAAAAACAGAGCTGCAATAATCTGGTGCAGGTTGATATCTGTTCATTTTGTTCTAAAATACTGCAAATGTTGTCTCAAATTTAGACTTTGGCTTTGGCACAGACAACAAACATCCTAAGCATCAATTTTTCAGTCACACTTTTCCAATTCTGCA
>JALLOT010003437.1:0-11284 GCA_036939595.1 Thalassiosira livingstoniorum | reverse complement strand
ACATGATGGACAAGTCCGCTTACCTTAAGTGGATTCATTCCATTGCTAAATACACAGGTGACATCATCTACAAGGGCAAATATGGAGGCAAATGGCTGGGCTTTGTGGGAGATAAGACAGACACCCAGTTGCCAATCCCTGTAAAACTAAGTGAGAATTGGATGAAAATTTAGAAGGAGTGTGATCTGCCAACAGAGCCCACCAAGGTGACCAAGTTCTATGCCACAGACCCACCAGGATTCATGCCTATCACCGCAATGGGCAATTGGGAAAAGGTCAAAGTCCCCATCTATGCTTGGTGCCCACATGCATGGTGGAATGGCTCATCAAGCAAGACAGAAAACCAGTGGAATTCTTGAAGGAGTTGGCAAGGAAGACAGAAGAATGGAGTTTGAGTAACAAAGAGAAGAACAAACTAAAAACAATCTATCAATTCTGTGGAGCAGCTGGGTGTGGAAAACAAACAACAAATGGTGCGCATAAGAGTGAACTCACCATATCAATGCAAGTGGAGGTAACCATGGGTATTGGAAGGCAAACTATAAACAAGCAACTGCAAATCCAACATCATCAAAGGCAGCAACCTCCAAATCAATGGGGCCAAATAAACATGGACTTAATCAACCTACTTGCAAGAGGAATGAACACAGGGCAAGTAGGGTTAGGTCTTAACAACTCTGCTTCAGCATCTGCAGCCAGAAAAGTTCTCACCGATTGCATGATGGCGAAACTGATGGGGTGGGCCTGCACCAATAACCCGAGCCTCATCCCACCAATCTAGCATGAGCTAGTAATCCAAGCTGAATTAATCCAAGATGCGAAAGCAATTTTAATCAAAGCAGTGATAGCAGATGCAGGAAAAATGAACATAGAGATTGATTGCCCTCACTTTACCAATCAATTCATCAAGCAGTTGCTCAACCTCATCCTTGCGCCAAGGGACATCCCACTGCTGGAAGAGTGGGATGACGGTATTTCAATCATTAAGTTCCTAGCCAAAACCCCAACGGAGGTAGTACAACTGCAACAAGACAAAGAATGAGAAAACTACAAGAGGAAGGAGAACTTATGAGGAGGCAAAGAAATTGAGCAAGAAAAAGCCCAAGGAACCGGCATCCACATACGATGACGCAAAAAATTTGCTCAACCAATACTGTGTCACAATCTGAGTTTTATTTGGTTACAGTTGTCAACACTACAAGGAAACATGGGAATTAAAGAGGATCTTGCAAGACAAGAGGAGCCAGCACCATCAAATCACACCAGCCATGTACAAGATCCTCCAGTGGCGGATCTATGGAGATAGCAGGCAATTTTTCAGCACCATCTTGACTCCCAACAAAATCACACATGCTAATGGGGAGGATCCATTCCCCAAGTCTTACCTCCAAAGTGCACAACAACATTTAGCAGATCTGGTTGTCCAACAACCAGTGGATTTGCCTCAAGAATGGACAAACCAAAACAGAGATGGGGGCCACAACAAGGGCAACAGAATAGGCTACAAGGGAGGAGCTTGAACAGGAGCGGCACAAAGTAACACTTACAACAGTTCTCCTTTCTCATGGCAGCCGCCTTCACATTACCCACCTCAAAACACAGTGTTCCAGCAGCAAAATCCAGCAACCCCTCCAAATCAACAAGCAGCACGACAACAAATCATCAACCCAGGAACTCACCCACTCATTGCCCAAACCATGGCACCATACCTTCAATATTGCACCAACATACTCATCCAGGAAATCCTTCAAAGCGCCCATGTTCAACTTGCGGACCTACCAAGAATCCCAGCTCATGTGAAGGACAGAGTTAGTCTACTGTGCTACAATCATATTCTTGGGAAATGCCCATTCCTGGCTTGTAACTTCTCGTACCTTAATGGGAACCAACCGGACATGCCATTTGTCACACAGCTCTGCCAAACAATAAAGCTGGGCATTGACAAGATTGTGGAGGAAGATAAGAAGAGAGGTGGACCGCCAATGGAAGGACAAGGAAAAAGATGGCATTCCTGAAGCAAATCCCCAGCAATGCAGCAATCATTGTGTGGGTGGGGCATTGGGTCACAGCAACAGGAGACGGCAAGCAGCCTGGTGGACCCAAAGTCTGACCCAATGCTTATGCTTATGAAGAAGGTAGAACAATGGATTCCTTTTCATCCTAGGTACCTCAAAATCAAAAAATCTCTACAGTATTCCTCTGTAGAGCAAAAAAATAATGGAAAACAATCGTCTTGCTATTTAGATGGAAACGAGAGATCTTAAACTAAGGCACATGTAAATCAAATGGATTGGGGTCATCATGATGGGCATCCCCTGCTAACTTTGAATAATTTTAATGTCAATGTTGGTGTTGTCCAATTACCCTGCTGGAAAGACTGCTTCATCTAGCTAGGTCCTGATGTATGTCTGAACAGATAATATAATGTGATTCATGGTATGTTAGTTAAATTCTTTTGTCTGTCTTTGGATAAGAAGGTGTATCAAATTTGCCCAGTTTGTTAGATAAGTCATGGAAGCTCTGTGATTTCAGGCCAAGGAACAGAGGGTTTCAAACAACTTTTTCAGGCTGGACAACAGAAGGTGAATTTAGAAAAGCCATACCCCAGTATCAGTGTTCCTTGCTCAATAATTTGATCTCAAGGTGTAGGAGACAGTGGGAATGACCGCTCATGCAGAATCAGTAACAATATATTACAATCAGTTTGAAAAAGAGACATCAACAGCATGCTTGTCTCAGCCATCAAGCTGGTTTCATCATTAGTTGTCAAGAACCCCATCAATCTGGAAGGCAGTCACAGACCCAACAAGAAATTGCTGACACCACAGTCCACCATCAAAAGATGGGGAAGAATTGGAATCAAATTCTTGCAAAGTGACTCTCAAAGATTATTTATTGACGTAATAGTAGATTCTTTGTTTAACTCTATTTCAAGCCCAATGTTAGACATTGAAGACACATTACTCTACACATCAAGTAACCTAATCCCATAATCTTTGATCTGTTTTTTGGGTTTGCCGTGACAAAAAAAGGAGAAAACATATATTCTACTATTACACATGTGAGCTGAGTGGTGTTCAAGTTAGAAAACTAGTACCCAGTTGAAAATGAAGCTGCAACAAAGTCATTCAATTTTCATCCTGATCTCTGTTTCTTTATTTTGTGGGTTCAAATCATGCACCAGGCTATCCTTTTGTGTGGCTTCTAATCTGTTGAACTTAGAGAATTGAGTATTTCGGAATGAAGGACCCGGATCTGTTCCTCAATCATTGCATGCACAAAATCTCACTAGCAAACAACTGTTTTGACATTAAAACAAAAAAAGGAATTCAACATGATAATACTT
The DNA here is from genome assembly GCA_036939595.1 of Thalassiosira livingstoniorum. Classification (NCBI taxonomy): domain Eukaryota; phylum Bacillariophyta; class Thalassiosirophyceae; order Thalassiosirales; family Thalassiosiraceae; genus Thalassiosira; species Thalassiosira livingstoniorum. The sequence continues at coordinate 7,938 of JALLOT010003437.1, read as the reverse complement.
TAATCTTAGTAACAATTCAAACCTCAGAAGCTCTACAAAATTCCTTTCCTGCATTTTTTGTGGCGCATTGGAGTTGTGTTAGCTGTACATGAAAATCAATATTATTTATGAGGGAGAATTGGTTCTAATGTTGTGTTCTCAACATCAAATGTGATCAAGGGAAACGGGGTTCTAAAATAGTTTTTGTCAAGAGAAATCTTTCATGAGAAAAAAGCTGGCAGTTCTAAAGAAAGACAAAAAGATGTTGCAGGTTTTCCCAATAATTGTTAACTTGCCATGTACCTGGAGTGCCTAATTACATCATGCTTCCTCACCATAGTTCAAAAGTAAGACAGGGAAAGACGATGCAGATTCTAAAAAAGTTATGTAAGAATTGGTCACTCACCTTGTTGGTATGATAACTGAAAAAATACATGCTTCGTTGCAAGTCACAAGCAGCAAGCAGCACCCGTTGTGTCACTTTGATCCAGGCAACAAAAGTTTGACTATACAGTGGTAAGGACTATTGATATCCTCCTCTTCAAAATGTGTATGGATTGAGCGTAAAATGGAAAAAGAGAAAGGACGTGTTGATAGAGAGGCAGTAAAATTCACACAGAGAGCATATCAGATACCTTTTTAAATTTGTTTTTAGTTTAAGGAGTACTGCGGTGCAGTGACGCCATTCAAGCGTCTATTATGCTTTATGATACAAAGTATATCCAAGCTGTGCGAGAGGCTGCAACAGATGTGCATCATTTCTCGCTCGTGCTCCGTGTTGCACGGTTCATTGTCGACCTCAGCTGCAGAGGAAGCACGTCAAAAAGAAGCGTCTATGATTTGATATCGGAGTCTAGCTAGATAGTTTACTCGTCCCAGCCGGCCTCAGAGGTGGCAATAACGTATGAGGCAACGTTGGCAATATCATCATCACTGAGACGTCCGCCGAAAGCAGGCATGGCGTTCTTTCCGTTGGTAACTTGGGTGATGACGGCCTTTTCGTTACGTCCTCCAGCAAGGTATTGCTCAAGGGCGGCCTTCTCAAGAGTCTTCTCTGGCATGATGACGTTTTGTCCTCCAGCGTGGCATGCGGCGCAGTTGGCGTTGAAAACTTGTTCTCCGGCACCAACATCTCCGGCGAAAGCAGGGGAGACGGCAACTCCGGCAGTTACGGCGGCACCGGCAACGGCGGCCTTAACGGACTGGACAGCGCAAAGAAGGAAAGCAACTATGATGAGAAATCACTCTCGCAAGGGTTTGTAAATGAAAGATAAGGTTCACTCTGAAGATTATTTCGGCAGCCCAAAGTTTTCGAAACAGGAGAACTTACAGCAGGGACCTCGAAGTGCTTGGGGGTGGTCCAGGCAGAGGCGGAGGCAACAAGGGCGGCAACAATAGCGAGCTTCATCTTGATTAGCAGTATTTAGAAAGTTGAACAGAGAATGTTATGAGAATGTGTTGGTCATGTGCAACAGCGAGTTTTGGGGACGTGTGATGCGTGCTTGCCCGTGCTTGTCTGTGCGTGCTTGCTTCTCGGTTTTAGTTGGCAGTTCGTTCTCACGTCTCCCGGCCCCGGTCGGCCGCGGTCGTGTGTCAGGGAAAGTCAAAAATCACAGAAAAATCTTGAGCAAAAAAAATCTTTTGCATCAGCGAAAACATAAAATTACAGATGGCTCAGAAATGGTCTCCTGTAATTATTACTAGTTCCCAAGTTGGTAATAAACGAATACCTTTTTAGAGAAGCTATTTTCAAAATCATTCTTTTTTGCCAGTTCAGATCTGAAAAGTTCAATGGGAAAAGATACTTCCCTTCTGACCGTCTGCCCTTTGTTGTCCCAAATCAATCAAAGGACTCACATTGAAAATGACGTCATTAGATCTTTATTTGGTATCCTTCGAAACACATTTTAGCGATTTCGATAAATGGAGGTGCAGTTTTGACCCCAATTGCGAAAATTCGAACATTAACCAAAAAAATGTGTTGTGATAGGTTGTGATTTTTTGCGTTCAGACAAATCGAGAGATGATGTTTTTAAACATGTCTATTGAATATTTTTTAATGGAAGGTCAATTTGATTCACAATCAGATTTTCTCAAAGAAAGGCCATAATAATAAGTCTGTACACATTTTAAAAACTTATTATGAACAGCAATATTTTATCCCAAAAATGTAAATTATGATCCACTCCATGGTATTTTATTAAAAAAAAAACAAAATTTTTTTTTACACCTAGTAAAATTGTTAGTCATGGATACGGAAAATACACTATAATAAGTATATTTCCAGTATTATAATCTCTACCATGATAGTACTATGATCTGGGATCCTGAGGTTATGAGCCCAAAAATTTTTGCCTGTGGCATTAATTCAATCAACTACAAATGACACCACTATGCACTATGCCACAGGCAGATAATCTCTGCTGGCGGTCTCATCTTCTGGGACCACCCCTTGCCTTCATCGACCCATCAGAAATAAGATTTGTAAGCAAAACTACATTCACAGAGTAAAAAATATTTTTGTAAGCCTTTTCCTCATTCTAACACAAAAGAAATTTATGAAAATTTTCTGGTTTCTTGTGCGTTGTATTTTTTTTTCAGGTAAAAGGGATAGAATTTAAAGTTGAAAATTTTGAGTATAGGTAGGAAAGTACAATGATATCGTACAATACAATAATTATTACTCATAGTAGTATTTTTTAGTACAACATGATGGTGCTTTCAAAGGGGCACAGTCAAATATGGTCTTTCCAATCATCACAGGATGAAGAATCATAGATAAGTGCTGTTTTGCTTCTGGTGACAACAGGGACTCAGCTCTGGAATCAGTTACCCTGGTCACTGCTACAGACCACCATTGCCAATGTGATTGTTGACACGTCAGTGAATTTGGCATTGACCCAATGATTTTGTTTTGTTGTCACCAATGCATTCAAGGTTGGATGTCATAATCAATTTAAATTACACTATAAATGAGTTGACAGTTCTTATCAATTGCCATGGCTGTTGTGGCAGAAAATATTGCCAATGTGTTGAAGTTGTCCTCGACAAATCAGACAAATAATAGAAGTGACTTGTGCTGCTTGCCATAATTATTATTTTTAACTATTTACCTAACTAGATCAAAAGGCTTACTTCTTAATGTAGCAGAAGCATCAATTGCCACCATCATTTTTGCCATGTTTATTGTTAGATTCTTTGCTTTTCACTTGATGCTTCTTGCATGTTAGGAATTATAAGTACCTAGATTAATAGTACAATAAGTACCTAAGTACTGTCAGTACACCAACAGACACCTGGGTAAGTAGGTAGGGTACCTAAGTAGGTAGGAGTGGTATGGAAGGTATTGATTAGATACATGTAGAATTTTTCCATACTATACATTTCAAATGTGATTTTTGGGTGGGTGACATAATCATAGCCAGTGAAGGCAGCAAAAATAAAAAAGGAATCGAATTATCAACTAAGCTCTTTGTAAAAATATGCTTACAATATATCCTATGAATTAAATGAAAAAACTAAAGGCTGTTGCTGAAGTTTGAGCAAAAACTATGGGAAGTTGTTAGAAATTTGCATGATGTGTTTGAAAACTAAAGGAGCTTATTAAAATTTAATGTTATTGGACAAAAGTATCTAAAATTTATTAAACCGAAACTCTATCCTGAAGAAAATCAGAGAAAACCCACAGGAAAATGATTAGTTTTGACATAATTGTTAGGCCAATGTTCACAGGCACTTGTTTTGTAAGGACTCAGCTCTCAAGAATTTCCCTGAAAATATTCTATATCTCTGAATAGACCTCCTCTCTGTAGCTTCCATGCACAATAGTATTTTAGCATTTATACAAAAAAGTTAAAAATCTAAGAAAAAAATCTCCAAAATTTGCAAAAATATGGAAAAATCTCTACCTACACAACTATCATGTAGTACAGAATAGTTTTACAGACACTGTTATACTTTACTCTTGAACTACTATAACACTATTTGAACTTTGTAGCTGTACAGCTCAGTCACAACTCAATTTCTTTCTTTGCTCTTTTTAGTACCCTTTCCAAGTGAGTGGTCTCAGGTAGCAAAAAAATCAACGAAAAATACAAATTTTTGTATGAGTTGCACAGCTCTAAATTTTTTTACACACTAGTTTCAAATAATTTTTTGGTCAAATCCCATCTCAAAAAATAAATAGCAATTACAATTATTTCAAAATAATACAAATAGTAGTTATCTATCGGTAAATAGGAGGTACAATACTCTTGATAAATGCACCTTCTCATACTAAAATCTGGTACTATAAGTATTTCAACTCTCTTTTGGCTGTATTAAATTTTAGTTTTTGGGGTTAGTTTATTTCCAAGAAAAATAATGAAAAAATGACAAAACAGCAGCAGTTAACTCATTGATTCCTTTGTTAAATAACCATTATATTGATATGAATTTGGTGGTTTTTGAATAATACCAATCGATTGGGAGGGTTGGTTTTACCCAATGGGTTAGAAAAAATCGAGAATGACATAGCAAATCAAGAGTAAGGTATGGTACTATCTATTATTTTTTGTACAACATACACTTTTTCATTTCCAGTTACGAGTTGGCTCCATGTTGGCTCGCTCGTCGCTCGCTTAAAGGATTGAAGCACTGATTGAAGATTCAAAGTGACAACCAGATGACACCCTTTCTGTTTTTTAAAAAAATAGTGTTTAGCTCACAATCAGTTTCTAGTTAGAAGCTCCCAAATCTGTCCCAAATACACCTAAAATTAAAATGGCCATTGCCGTTTCATTACCATCCATTATTTAGTTGCCATTGAATAACCGACCCCACAACCAAGACTAGGTAATATCCATCATCCCACTCCCCACCCGTCCCACGATGTTTTGGCCGATGTGCCCTGGCCGCCGGGGGGAGTGATCTGGTCGAAAGATTGCATTGAAAGTATTCGTTAAACATCCGTTGTGCAGTTTTGCTGTCAAAAATTTTGAATAGAGCAAATAATCTCCATCAATGAAGACTGCCGTGATCTTGCTCGAGCTTTTCGGCATTTTTCAACACACTACGCCAGAAAATCCATCACAGGCATGCTTTCAACTCCCCAAAATCAAAATCGTAGGTTTCCCATCATCAGAACAAGATGAAAAATCCCCAAAAATCCTGGTGCAGCGAAGTCAGGAGGAGTCCAACATCCTGAGACAAAACTGTGAAAAACATGCGAAGCTGAAATACCAAACCCCCGGCAGTGATTTGAAAGGAGTTGATGACTCTCATCTACTATTTCACTGGGCACCATACATTGAAGAAAGTTACGAGGTGGCCGATGTAATTTTCCAGGAGGTGGTAAAAATTGCTCGTGATCGTCACCGGCATGTTGCCACTGAAGATAGAAATCTGCTGTATTTCCCGCCATCGCTGATACTTTCTTTTCCATCTATTTCAAGACAGGAGGATCTTGTAAAATTATCCAATGTTTTTAAATCAGAGAAATGCAAAGAATTATTGGGATTGTCTGATGCATGGACGGAGCTTTATCCTTCGGCTCCATCTCCCTATCTTGGATTGAAATTTTCTTCAGCTTCTCAGGAAAGCTCGAACTTGAATTCCGATAATGAGGGACTTTGTATAGACACTGCAGGAAAAAGTGCGCTGGCCGCAACAGGGAGTTGGGTCAATGATTTCCTCGGGAAGTATCGTTTGTGTCCATACACTTCATCCGTTTCTCGAGCTGCAGTCGGTCTCTCGTCTGTTGGTGTTCCTGTGGGTGGTGTCAATATTGAAGTTGTCACCTCCTCTCCAAACCATGAATTGGATAAAGACAGAAAGAGTTTCAATACTTTGCAAGCAGCAGAGCTTGTAAGTGCATTCTGGTCTGAGACTGTCAAATTGACACAATCTCCTGAGGAAAAATGGGCAACGTCACTTGTTGTTTTCCCGGAGTTTGATTCAGATTTCAAGTCCTTTATTGAAATATGTGATGAAATTGTCGAGCCAACCGTGGCAGCAACACAGTCGACCGACATAATTGGCAGAGCATGGTTCCATCCGAGTTATGACGCAGATTTAGTTCGCCATTCTAAAGTAATTCCAGGCCATGCCGTACCTCATAAAATGGTACAGGAATTTATGATTTCACTTAATGCTGCAGATGAAACAGAAAAGAGACGTAATCTGGAGTATCAAGAGTTGGTCGATGCTAACAATAAAGTGCGTCAAACCCCACATGCAACAATTAACATTTTGCGGCGTTCCCAGCTTACTGCGGCTGGAGAGTTTGAGAAGCAGTTGGGAGATAAGAGACCCAAAGCAAACTCTATCTATGTCAGAAATGCAATGAAAGTGTCTGAAATCCTAAAGAATCAGAAATAAAACATCGAAACGTAATTCCGAACCGCCTCTATTTTTTTCTGTGCATTTTGTATTCGAACAGTCTGCTACAAAAGGTCACCATGATAAAGTTATGATTTTCCCTTCTGCAAATCTTACTACAATCTGCTATTGTACAAAAGGTTACCATGAAGTAGTTATGATTTTCCCTACTGCAAATCTTACTAAAATATTTCTAATTTGTTAATCATGACTTGTACCACATGCGCCAACCCATCTACTCAGATATGACAACTCCGGCTTTTTTAATGTTTCAGAGTGCTACAACGTGTCCAGAATTTCGGTCTGTCATGCCCTGCAATCGAATGATGCAACACGGCACTGCTACTCCTTTCAAAAACCCAACTACTACCTCCACTTGCATGTCATAATTTCACACTCCACACGGTCACAACTCCTCGCTTTTAGGATTTCTCTTTTGCAAGAGAGCTTTAGTTCCAGCGTTTTCTGTCATTTCCATGCACTGATCATAAATGTCCTCCACGGGAACTCCATTATCTAAGAAAAATTGTAGCGTATCTGTATGCCTCGGTTCTCGACCCCAACATGATCGAACTGCATTTTCCCATTGGAAATAACGATATTAACATTAAAAAAATTTAATTCCCGTGGCACAACGATGAACGGTAAAATCGAAATAAAGGCACTCACTGGCAGGTTCATATCCATCTTTGTGCTTGTCCCTCAATCCTACGCCATGTTTGACCAACATTTCTCCTATGGACGCTCTGCCTTGGAAGCCTACACCGTGCATTGGGGTGTAACCATCACGCTCGGGGATAGTTCTGTCATAAAGTTATGACGGCATGAGTATAGTATGAAAATAAAGTTTTGACTTGTTTGAGAAAGGATTAAGTAAAGTTTGAATTCCGGAGAATACAAAATAATCATCTGTCATCTGTGACAATTTTACATCCAAAAAATTATCAAATCGCAGCACCTAGATACTCACACATCCGCGCCATTCTCCAAAAAGAATTTTACCATCTTCTCTCTGCCATGCAACACAGACTGCATCAAGGGAGTCTGCTTCCCACGTTGAGATAACGCATTGATATTGGCACCGAGCTTCAATGCTTCCGCGGCAGCTTCCGTGTCTTCGTCCTTTGCAGCCTCGAATAGTTTTGCGTCGAGGTCTTCGCTTTCATCTTGGGCCGCGACCAGAGTGCATTGGTTGATGGAGCACGTTGCGTAGAAGAGGAATAGGATGGATTGTATCAGTAGTTTCGTCATTTTGGGGTGGGGATGGGGACGGGAATGTGGACTGTATGGTAGTAGTAATACCAGATGCTGGTCTCAACTTGTTGCTTGCCTTGGTGATTGGTGAAGCTTGGTGATTGGATAGAGTGGATCGGACGTGCCCCCCGCCCTGCCATGGATGGACGTTGATTGTTGATGTTTTATTTAGATATTTTTTTGCTGTTTTTTGTTTGATTTTTCAGTTTTCAGGGGTAGATAATAGATTTTGGCAGATTTTGGCAGGATTTTTGCAGGATTTTTCTGACTCTTCTGGAACATCCCAGAGTCACGTATTTAATGTGAAAAATAGCTTATTTAGCTCTTTTGTGATTTCAACGTTACTAG
>JALLOT010003436.1:0-11282 GCA_036939595.1 Thalassiosira livingstoniorum | reverse complement strand
AAAAAGGCAGACAAAATTATGGGTATAAGCTCTAATCTTTATAAAAGATTGGATAGAAATGATGAATAATGATGATGTTGTATGCTTGTAAGCAAGTAAAATATTTCACCATATTATGTGCTTGTGTATTGTTAGAACCCCAGTCCTGGGGCAAGCCAGAGCCAGAGAGCAGCTGAGATCTGCACATGCATGGAGAGACGGACAGATGGCCAGGTCAAGCAACTCACTGGCCACTGTAATAACCTCATAAGACTACTTAAAATCCTAGTTAGCATGAACCATGACCTAAGTGCCAGTCTCTAACATGTATTGCAGAGTTACCTTAGTATCTATTGTACAGTCTGAACTCCAATCTATGTATTATTATTACTTATGTATGAATAATACAAACTTGACAAACACTGACCTAAATGGAATTTGATTTCATCAGTTTTGTGTCTTTTAATAATAAAGAATTGATAAAAAAACATTAAGGTCAACATTAGAGTTTTTAATAACTGAAAGGTTGAGTTGGAGTTTAAAAAGGGTTGGATTCTAAAATTGATAAACATTGAACTTCCTAAATATTGATAAACCTAAATTGAGTAGCAAAGGAATTATTTGTTTTGATGAGAAAACATTACCATCATTTATGTTATTGTCTGTTGTTTTTGAATCATTGTTTCAGAACCTTTTTGGAATCACAACCTCTTGTCATCATAAAGTAATATCATGAAAAAATAATATAATTTTATACCAACAACTTAATGGGAAGTCAGCATTTGGCAATGAACCTTATTTTATAGAGTATTGTCTATAGTTAGATGTTTAATTAATTTGTTTTAGGGTTAAATGGCAATTAAAGAAAACTCTCTAGAAGATTGAGGTACAGTATGACACACATATTTGTATTCCTCTAATGGGTTTTTCATCAGTCTTTGTGCTGCAGCTTCAAATAATAGAAATCAGACCACAAGATCATGGCACTATGATTTTATTTATAGAAAATAATAAACTGCAGAAAATCATTGTTCTTACTCCAAATTCAAATAGAACTCTGAGACAATGTTTTCTATGTGGTTACAATCAAAATTGACATGGACAAAGTTAATGCCATAAAATGAAAAACCTGATTTCAACAAAAAATTCAAAAACATAGAAGTAAGAGTTATTTGTGTGAAAGTTTAGAATTGTGTGGGTTTTGAAGTCAAGTAACATATCTGTTATATAAGTTTTTGTATGAAAGGAGATTCATATGTTTGCAAGAGCAATGAAGAAGTATTATTGTTATAAACAAGAATTCAAACAGTATTCAATGGCTAATTGTATATTGTAAGCCTATGGGGAATATTACTTCTCAGCCAGTAGATGACTTACAGTCATGAAAGTAATTTATTTTTCAATGATAGATATAGTATAGTCAGACTGTTGCTTTTAATAGAGCACAAAATGTTTCATGACCTCGTATTGGATATTTTTCTGACTTACGTGAGTTTTAAAATCCTTGAATTTTAAGGTATTTTTACTGTCATGACAAATTCCACTAATAGACTCCATATTGACACATTCAAGATTCATGAACAGAATAACAAGCATATCATAAAGTAAATCCAATCATATTTCCAATTAAATATTTTCTGGAATGTGATGTTTAGTCTTGGTTGAAAACACATGTACCCCCAATCCATGGAATTCCATGAAAGGCTGGAGGTGAATGAGAATTATAAATGATGGAATATTATAATTAGATAGATTTGAACACATGACAAGCAATTTGTTTCAAAATTTTACTGCTCTATATCTACTTATATTGTAATTATTATGAGCAACAAATGCACAAATCAAATGGATGATCTTATGTTATGGTACCATATACTTACAACATGGGGCACAGCAACACACCAAAGATGCGGCAATAATAGACTAGGGAATAGATCATATGGGATCTGTTTGATCAAAATTATTTCAATTTTCATTTTTGATACATCCACTTTGACAATGGCATCTCATTGCTATTTTCTAAAACAAAGTGAGTCTTGAATTTCTTTCTGCTGGTGGCAGTTCCATTCAAATTTGTGCATTGATTACATAGACAATGGTGCCAAAAGTCACACATGATCCATCCAAAGGGTTGCACTAAGACAAACATGAACTCAAAGGAATTACACCATCATCTGTTTCAAGTTTATTTACAATGATAGTTGCAATTGATCCAAAGGACACTAATGAGAATTTCAATTAAATGAAAAGATCTGTGCCTGCATCTCTTTCAATCTTATTTACATCAAAATGAGCTCTAAAGAGCTTCTGGAGCAATAAGATTCAATATAAACAAACAAGCTGTGAATTAATTTGTGATAGCAGTTACAGGTGATCCAAAGGATCACACTGATATCGACAAAAAGAGTTGTGCCAGCATCTCATTTGAGTCCATTTGTGACCAATGACAGTAATGCATGATGAGTAGATACTTAGCATACCTTACATATATTTACAATGTTATTGTACAACATAAAAGAATATTATACCTAATAGCTCACAAGGTATGTTATGCTGTACTCTAGTAAAGATCCTGTGTACTACTGTAATTCCAGTTGATTTCACATGACTTTAACTATTTTGAATTATTTTTGTGATCTATTTTGTATATTCAAGTTTTTTTATGTGGGACTTTTTGAAAAATCTAGATGCCAGATTCTGGATCCTGAGTCCTGGATCCATTTATTCTGGATCCAATTGTTGTTTCTTGGTAACAGATAAACAAAATAGAGCATGAAATTTTTAATAATGAAACCAGAAAATTACCCAAAGTTACTAACAGTAGTCATGATTTTTTGTGGAATCTTTATGACTTCTGCCAAAGACTTCAAAATATATTTGAAGTGATTGGGGGTCACAAAATAGTTTTACAGCTGTAATGATTTAGTAGAAGCTTGCAAAAAATTTATCAGTAATTCATTTCTGAAAGTAATTCTTGATATCTCTCTCAAAGTGATACAAATATTTAGGGAAAGAAATTGAAAAAATATGTTATACAGTAAACAAATATAACTTTTCAGTTAATCATGAATTATTGAAGGCTTGATGATCAAAGTTATAATATAGGATGAAATTACTTCCAATATTTACTATTATATCCAATGATTGATTTGTATTGATCAAAAGTAGATTTTTTTGTTAATAATTACTTTCAGATTGAGTACCAGTATCAGGTACCAAAAAGATGCATGATTTCAAGATCATTTTAATTCTCAAAATGTTCAAATACAGACTTATTTCACAACAAATCCAATGATTGAACTATGCCAATATTGTACAAATCAAATGCTTTCTTTGGTTCGACCACAAGCCTAATTTCTTTATATTTCTAAACTTCTCCCTTATTATGTTGAAAATACTAATGAATGTTTTTTAGATTATACTCATTTTTGGCATTGGTACTGCATTAGCCTTGATATTTTTTTCATGGCAAACCAAAACAAAATATTTTAATATACCCACCTCTTACTAAAAGTGGATGATAATGTTTACTGGTGTAATTTTAATCATACATGTATATAAAATGATATTGGATAGACAACATTCAATCATATACTGTAAATACTGGCATACACACAACACAACAGCTTGTGCTACTAGTAAAGTGCATCTTAGTAATCTCAGTCTTTTTTTTTGAATTATCTCCTTGCGCGCACGAACATGCGCAAGTTGTAGCACAACAAAATTTGCTCGAGGCTACTACTTACTCGAGCCCTCACGAGCCAGCAGCCTTTGCCCGTGCTTCCGCTTCTAATTTCCAGATTGACGATGACGACGATGGCGATGGCGGCGTCGGTCGACGCCGTCATTGCTTACATTATTAAATCCCAATTCGTTTTTTGAGCGTTAATTATTAAAGTAGATTAGTAATAGCTACGTGTGGTTTGCTCAAAAAACGAATTGGAAAGCTGTAGTGATCAAACGCGCCATGACGTCTCGTCACGGCGCCAGCGGCTGCCGCCGCCACGGTGGTAACTCGGAGTGGTCGATTGAGCCCGGCACGAGCCCAATTTGTTTTTTGAAGGTGGGACCATTGATTTTACTTGCAATATATTAATGCTGTCCTTTCAAAAAACGAATTGGAACTTTGTGTTGAAGGTGCTGGAGACGTCTTAGGCATTGTTGGCAATGCTTGCGGACGCCATCATCAAAGAGAAAATTGATAATAAGTCAAAACCAATTATTCCGTTTTAAATTTTTTTATAGAAAATTTAGTAGCTACCATGGAAAATAAAACGTTTTTGGTTATGACTAGTTTCATTTTGATTTTTTTATTTTCAGGGGAGACGGTCAGACTGCTAGGGTGCAAACGAGCTGTTGTGACAAGAATACAGTGTTGGAATAGAAGATACTATGGTAGCACATAGACCATTATTTTTTATGGACACAAAGCAAATTCTTACACTCAACAGATCTATATAATCTTAGTAACTTATTTATCCTTTTACTAACCATGCCCATTTACCATTACCCTAATAAACTATACAACACATAAAAAATCCTGATAAAAAGTGATCACCCTATTGATGCTTCTGATAATCCATACATGATTGAAAAAAGTCAAATAAGAGTAAATAATGATAAATTATAAATAAAAACAAAGGCCAAAAACTAACATAAGTACATATTTTTTTTGGGATTTGACTCATTTGGCATTTGGAATTTTATGTTAAAATTTATGACATTGATCAATTTGGAGGGGAAATATATCAATGGATTTGAATGCTCCAATGTAATTCCTGATTATAAATCATGGATCTAGTCTAGGTAAGGGTTAATTGCCATGCCTCAGTCAAAACTGGAAATTACCCTTTGCTGAAAAATTTGCTCAATGAATGCAGCTATAAACATGGATATTGCTTGCTTGTTCATGATTTTCATGATCAATAAAGATGTCAAGCTGTATGGAATCAGAGGTAAGGTATAATGATATTCAGAAAAATACTTTCAAATATACTAACAAAATCAAATGATTAATCAAGCCAAGTAATATTTCCTCATTTCTATGTACAACTAATACACTTTCACTCTGAAAAATCTACATATGTGATCCTACAATGATTTTAGTACAATTTTTACTCACTAAAATAATGAACTGCTCAAAAATTTCAACAAACTTCATATTACATTATTTAGAGGCCCTAATAATGTCAGAGAGAAAAGATTTGTTAACGCCAATATGAATACTTGCTATTAAACCCATCTAACACAGTCAGTTAGATGGTAAGTTGGCCACTTCTACCCAACACCTATTTTTAAAAGCTTTAATTTTTAAGGGATTTATGAGCAAAATTTTCTAAAAAGACTGATTTCAGATTTTTTTCTTATTTTCTTATTTTCTTATTATTTTTCAAATTTTTAGTCTGTGCAACAAAATTTACTTACGTGTAAATTGCTATCTTCTTGTAGTGATTTTGGAAACAAATTAATAAGTATTCAACCACTGGTCATAGTATGATATGGCCGAATATGATTCTAGTACACCAGAGATCAAGCTGAATTGATAGAGTCACTTTCCAGGGCTCTAGTACCAAGGGAACATGCTCAACAGCACAATTTTTTCTAACATGGTCGATTCTTCCCTAGTTAGGTCTAACAGCCCATGTTGGATAGATTGGTGTTAATAATGAAATGGAAAAAACCTTTTGCCTGTTGTTGTTTTGTAGAAATTCCCCTCTTTTTCTACATAATGACCAATGACAATACAGACAGAATGATACATAACAATATGAAAATGTGGAAAACAGTTTTACTACTTTGCTGGACAGGTTCCAATTATCAATGGTAGAAGTAAGTTCTAAGAATTCATCTGTGCTAATGAAAATCATTCTTGTTAGGATTGGAAAGGGTAAATGAACTGTCATTTTATTTTTTAATTGACAAGAGAGCTTTAAAAACTGCCCTTTTTCTGCAATGATAATGTTAGAACTTTGAGGATTGGTTTATATAAAATGTCCATCCAAAAATAAAAATTGTTATGTGTACCGATTAGCGATGTTGCAGAGCAAGCTAAATGCTGCAGTAAACCTAAGATTCAATTTTTACTTATTGTGATAAAAATGACATCAGACTGCTCTTAACAAATAAAGACGTCCAATACTAGCTGGCAAAGATAAATAATGGCAATAACTTTGTCATTTTTTTTGTTGAGCAATGGCAAATATTTTGATTGCTCTTCTAATTTCATTTATGGGGTTGTAGCAATCACAAACATATCCTTCATTTTGTTGAAGTCATCACGTCTCTACTATCATCATGTCTCAAAAATATCAGAGAAATAGTTAATGGACTTAACTTTTACTCAAATCTAGCTATTGTAATTTGGTTGAAAGTATTCTATGATCCGTTTTATCATATCTATTTCATACTTGTAATTTGCAATATCGCTACTATTAAATCAAAATTGTCTTTTAGAGAAATTATCTACACTTATTCCAGCATACTCAATCATTTGTATCCCAAAAGGAATTTCATGCAGGCAACATCTCAAAACATTAACAGTAGAGTAAGTAGTGTAATCGAGAAATTGAAGAGTTGTTCTATCATTTTTTTTAGTGCTATCTACAGTGAGGACCCATGTCCCTTTATTGTTTACATTATTAGAAAACACAGATGCACACGACGATTACTACAGAGCAACATGTCAGCTCTGAGAAAATCCCCTCCCTCAATTTTTTTATACCCACCCTTACACTATTATGCAGCACATTTGTGAATGAAGCAAAAAGAATATTAACCAGTGAAAGAATAAATTATATGGACTTATTATTATTTGATGAAAACTACCGAAGAAAGTTGAAAATGAATAAAAAACAATTACAAAACAACCTGCTGGGCATTCTCATCATTTTTTGATTTCTAGTTACCGATAGTTTTTGTAATGGGTGCTTTCGAACCATAGAACTGGTTTGTGAAATAATGTAATCGGACTCATTCAACCAGGCGTTGTTTGTGAGTGATCAATCCCTTTGCTCAGGCAATTCAAATGCAATGCGTAGATTTTCAAACTTGACGAGCTTTGGCTCTGTCATCCCTTCAAAATACACCACACTCCGTCCAGTTTCTTTATTGACACCACGTACGTCACCAACCTTGCCATTCAAAACTGTAGCAGACTTTAGAGAATGACAAATTACTGGTGTGCCAATTTCAGGGAACACAGGGGTATCCACTGAGAAGGAGACTTCTTTATTTTTGTTCCTCGGTTTTTGTATGGGTCCTTGAACAACACATTTCCCCCCCAAATCATCATATCTGAGAGCTTCAAAGAGCTTTAAACCACCCCCAAAAGTCACCCACACTGCTCTCATTGTAACTGTTTTCATTATCGATTCAGTCGAAGTGGTCACAATATGATCAGGGCCTTGGACTCTCCGGCTGAGGGCATTGATTTTTTTCAGTAGCCTTTCAGCTTCAACGCTCCGATGTACCATTTTGAGAGAACCCGCAAGTTGAACACCATGATCCATTGCTTCCCGAGATTCTTCGCCGCGACTCTTAATGATCATTTCATAAGTACGTTCAAGTCTCTCCACCTCCTCTTCTTTACTTTCCTTGGTCTTTTCATAAAGAGCCTTAGCTTCCGCAATTCTTGCATCGACACTGATTGCAACGTCGGTAAGACCCGAAGCAGTCTTAATCACTCGAGCTTGTTCATAGCATTCTACTGCTTTCCGCCCACTCTCTTTGTTATCTCCATCAAGGTGCAAATTGCCCCGTAGCATCCAGCAATCGATTTCAAGAAGCACAACGTACATACGTATGGGGATCATACTTGGATCACTCTTCATCTTATCGACAATTGTGAAGCACTTGGTTGCAATCGTTTCACACTCGTCCACTTTCCCTTTGTCGTATTTCCTATAAATCACAACCGCTCCTCTAGTTGACTGTGATACGCTTCCAGCAATCTCCAAAGGAGATCTGGATGTTTCTTCTCCACAAACGCCACGCATGCAGCGTTCATATCAATCGCAAGATCTCGCCGATATTGCTGTTTGCAGTTGGGACAAACCACAAATGGCATCACAAACTCGGGATCGATGGTGCGTACGGATCGTTTCAGATCATCTTGTTCGATCTTTTGCTCTGCATACTTGATGAGGCAGCTCAGGTGCGCAAAACCTGCGGAATTTCCACGGCATGCGCACTCTCGCCGGAGGGGGTGGCCCTCATCGTCGGGGGCATCGTCGAGGCATATGAAGCAAGAGGCGCCGGAGGGGTGCGATGGCCCACCTTTGTTGGAGGTGCCCTTTTCTTTTCTCTTTGACTTTTTGCCCATGATAGTTTTTAATATTATGTGCTCAGTTATCTCAGAATGTCTATCTCGCTCTATCGGTAATACTTATAAATATTAGAATACTCCCTGCGTTTAATTCAATATACATTTTTTATGTTTTGCTTGATGTAGAAAATGGTCAAAAATTGCAAAAACATCAGCAATTTTAACTCATCATTTCATATGATAAAATGGCTATTTAATTGATAAATTTAGTGGCTGTCGAACAATACCACTGGATTGGAAAGGTTGGTTTCCACCCCCAGAAGGTTAAAAAAATCAAGATGCCATAGCAAGTCAAGAGTGCAGTACAATACTTACCTACTTATAATACCACTTACTACCAGCTAATATGGTACCATCAAACAGAAGACAATTGTTTTGATCAATAGTAATAGCACTGACTCAAAGACTCAATCTTTTTGTCCTTTTAATAAATCCTATACAGCTCAGGGGGCACACTGGGGTGTCATTTTCAAAAAAATTATCGGGTTTATTTGAACCATGGCACCACCAAATGGGCAAAATATGAGCTTTTTGAGAACTAGTGACATATGGGGTATTTGGTATAAAAATAGTATTTTTTTGCTCATTTTTATTGTGCAACAAAAGCCAGTGATGTGATAAATGGTGAAGAGTCACAAATTAAAATGTTCTATTGCCTCATGATTAGATGGCATGGTACTGTCCCTGAAAACAAAATGCTTGTGTATGATTTAGTAGATTTTTGATGTCCAACCACCCCCCTCTCACCATTAGGAGTAAGAATTGATGTTTAATCTTGCATGCAGTCTACTCAATTGGTGTATGAACAATGACTTGGTTCAATATGAGAATAAATACTAAAGATGAGAACTTACTGTTCTTGCGTCCTTTAGTAATATTCAATTGAAATTTAATAAATGAATTAGTATTACAACTGGTAACGTCTAACTGTCTTACCATCCTTTTGTCATCAAAAATACCCCCAAAACATATTAATTGATAATATGTGAACACCTACAATCTCAATGTCTTTTGTAATCTACATGACATCAAGGTAAATGAAAGAATTGGCACTTTCTTGATCACAAGCTTTGAAAAGTCTATGATACCTCACAAGCAATTATAGCTAAAAATATTCAGTTGGTGGTGGTAAAATATTCATATCTCAGTACTGGAATTTCAGCCTCTTTTCCAGATTTTGCACATTTGGTGGTGATATGGCTCATTTGTACTAAACAATACTACTATTTACTTGAGACTAAGATACTTATTAATGAACGTCTATCACATTGCGCATTTTTTTCATTAACCACAGCTGATTAATTCTTACCAGAGCAAGTCTAAAACTATTTAACTTTCCAACATGTTAATACACTTGAGCTATTTTAGTCCTCTAGATATATCAATAGAGCTTGTTTGATAACTTGATCTTTTTTCTGTTTCAGTAGATATTTTCAATTAAGATCTACAATTTTAAGACAGTTATTAAGAGGGTAAGACATAAGGTTCAGAGAGAGAAAGGGCATGTCCTTTTTGAAACCTTTTAATATTTATTTATACTAGACAATATGTACTTAATATTGAGAAATATTGAGATACTTGTAAATTAATGTCTATCACAGCTCTTGCAATTTTTTATAAATCAAAGATAATTAATTCATTACCAAAGTAAGTACTTCTCTTGTTACACTCTTTCTTAAGAAGATACATTGTTTTATAATAAAAAATCACAAACTTGAAAAAGTAATATGGTATGTAGCATTTATGATGGACATTAAAATGTATTATTAAGATGATTAGAGATGCTTATAATTCCTTCCAAAGGGATCATTTGCTTTGATAGTTGCAAAATTAAAAATGAAGAACAGATTATATACTGTTTTCATAGTTTTTTAATTGTGTTTATCAATCTGACCAATTTCAGTAAGCTCTAAAAAGAGAGACATAAAACAGCATTACAAGATCAATCTCAACTAAAATGTATTTTATCAATTTAATATATTCCTTTTACTCTTTCGAAGCAGAATAAACAGGGTTCGAACAGTAACACTATATGACACATATGTGTAAAAACTTGTGTCCACCTTTAAGAACACCAGAGACCTTTTTTGATGATGTCATCAAGAAGAAAAAAAACCATATAATTTTTTGTCTAATAATAGAAAAAGTATTGAAGGAATGATCTTTTGTACCTTTTTAGCCACATTGGATTTTAATCTGATGGTTTGCTTACACCAAAAACTGCTTTTTATTTGTGTCCTGAAATCTGTTTTTGGTTGCAAGAACACCAAATACTGCCTACACAAAGTAAAAAAATTGAACTGTGTCTGACCACTGTAGCACAAATCATTGTGGAGGTGAAATGACCACTGAAAACTTACACACATGTAGTCCATTGACTAGAAGTAAAAAAGCAGGGAAGATCTGTTCTGACTTGTGATAGTCAAAATTTAAAAAATCCTAAGATGTGTTTTATTGTACATTCTTACAGGTTTTGTTTCACTTTTTTCATTATCATAGTCTAGACATACTTAATTTTTTCATACTGAATCATATGAACATTAATTTTATGTAGTAGAGGAGTTGCCCATGATTAAATTCTCAAGAAATGTTGGAAAGGTGCCCCCATATGCCAACTAAACAATGACCCACCTCTTACCGCCAGAGTACCACCTGTTTTACCATATGTACAAAGATGAGATATAATATTTTATTATTTTGAATATATCAATGAATTTCAGTTTTAACTTACATGGACTTATAGCCAAGATGTTGGATTCAGCTTTTGTATGTGTTGGGAGCTGCCCATTGCCCCCTAGGACTCTTTTTATTCCTAGATACCCCGTTTCACGATTCTTGGCGGGCGGTTGGCAAAAAATTCTACCTAGCGTAAAACGTGGTATGAATGTACGTTGGAACTCGTGGAAGTAGCCCTTGGAATGAAGCATACACTTTGATAATAAAAATGAACGCAGTGTAATTAGGTTTGTGATTTGTGACG
>JALLOT010003435.1:0-13901 GCA_036939595.1 Thalassiosira livingstoniorum | reverse complement strand
TCGGTCAGCTTTTTAGGGCTGAAATGGAGATCCATTTCGGCCTCTCAACCCGTCCGAAGTCAGAAGTCGGAAATGAACTCATTTCAGTTTACGATTTCAGGCAGCTTAATCGGGCATTTTCCTGAAATGATGCGGCTGAAATGCCCAAATGCGCACTTCGCCATTTCTGACTTCTGACTTTGAGGTAGCTTATTGACAGCCTAAGTTGGAAAGTGGTCTCTTCCTAGATTTTGGAAAATTTGTCCGGCAGATTATCCCGCGGGGTCCAGTCCCGCGGGGTCAGACCATCTCGCCCACCTATCTCCACGTGAGGTAAAAAAATATGGTATGTAGGTACTTAGGTACTACTACTATACCCTCGTCCATTGGTACTACTTACCTAAGTACTTACGCTATGGTAGGTACGCACAACACACAACACCCACAACAACACACAACACGCACACAGCCTCGCACAAAGCACAAACTAAAAACTAAAGCAACACACTAAACACAAAAACCTAAGCAAGCTGGACCAGTTACGAGGTAGTATTTCTCAAACAATTTTGCTGGAACAAGGAGCAGCGGAAGAAGCTGGAGCACCGGTTCTCTTTGTCATCCCAGGTCTGTTCCGAACAGTGAAATACTCCTGCCTACAACATTTGTGACCGGTGCCTGGTCAAACTCTCGCCTCTGTCTCTGATCTCTGAGGCCCCCAAAAAAGCAATGTCCGAGTCTCGCCTTCTACATCGTGACAGAATATCTTCGTATGTTCTGCGCTTGGAGGAAGAGCTCAAAGGTGCTACTGCTGAATTAGTAAGTTTCATGCTGAGATTGCGAACTGAGTCCTTTTTGATAGTAGTAATCAATGCGTCCAGCAATCTTCGTACACAGCTTTGATAATTATTCATATTTTCTGAGTGCATTTTTCTTGCACTTCTATTTGTTGCTTATTGTGCTGGCACCAGCTATTTTTTCGATACATCATTTTTCACTGGTTTATATTCTGTGTAATTTTGGCAGGCAAACAATCACCTCGATGCATCGATTGATGCCAAAGTTTCAGTTTGCCTGGGCCAAGCAATTTCTGATTGTCCAGATGTAGATTTTGATGACTATCAAAATCCTGATTCCGTATCGAATATCTTGAGTCCATTTGATCCCTCAAATGGCAACCAGTTGACTTCGTTTCTTGAATTTTTGGACGACTACCATTGGTCAATGGATGCTGCCTCGTCAGAGAAAGGTTTGGAACGTGAGAATGTTATAGCGTCGGAGAATAATGACGATGGAAGTAAAAACACCGTTGGAAAAAGAAAGAGGCCAGTTCTTCTGGATATGGGATGTGGAGATGGCCGTGTTGCAGTTGCCGCTGCTCATTTCGATTTGTGCTCTTCTGCAATCGGACTAGATGTTAGTCCCCTTTGTGTTTCCGCCTCACGAGTTCTTGCATTCAAACAAAAAGTATTCAACAAGTGCCATTTTTTCGAAACAGATCTGACTGCGGACCCACAGTTATTACTTGGAAACCCTCACTTATTATCAGAGAAGATTTTGGAATCAGACGTCATATTTCTTTATGTTTATCCAACGTTGCTCGAAAAGTTGATCCCGTTGTTGGCTATTTTATCTGGGGAGAGCTCTGCGAGTGCGGATAGTTTCTTGGATGTGTCAATGCAAAAGAAACGGAGGATTGTAACATTGGTGTACCATTTACCAGATACTGTGGGAATAAACCCAAAAATGATTACAGAGGAACTATGTTCATATGATGGTGTCAAAAGCCCACTTGGCGACAAAAGTAGGGAACTGAAGTTGGATCCATTTTTGCCAGAACCTGTGGACGCAGACAAGATTGACAAAGATTTCGCAAGAACCAGTATTAAACATACTCTACCACCCAAAAACTAGAATCATGCAATGTGAAAGCATGTAGGCACTGAAGCTAGCGACAATCAACAAAGATGCTGCGGTGCTCAAATGTAGCAATGGATACCATTAATCAAAAAATTATCCTAATTTTTTTGTCTCCTTCTCGTCTTTTGTCCTTTACACTATACTTCGTGCATTCAACATAAAGTAGTGATTCATACTGTCTCATGAAACTCAACTTACGGTTGAAACTCGTAGCAAGCCTCTTTCCCGCATTGTAGCTATTCAATGAAGTATCAGTAGGTTGGATTCCTGCTTTAACCATTGCATATACAATCCGAAGTGCCACGTCGGGGCGATTAGCTCTACCACAAACATGCAATAATCCATTGTAGGCTGCTATCACGTTTGCATCCTGTTTTGACGTCATCTGAAACTTTTTACTTTTGCTTTCTCCCCTTGTTTTGAATTTGTTTCTTGCAGCAGCAGCAGCAGCCCCAATGCCATTCTTCCATGCTGCAAGAGCACCCTCAACATCATCCCCAAAACATCTCAACACAGCATTTAGAAATCTCCCATCTGTGCCAACGCCTCGATCCAACGCATCTTGAAACAGTTGGACGGCAGCGTTTGAAGTGGATTTACCAGATGCAGCTAGAGCCGTGGCCACTAGACAATATGTTTGAGAGTTTGGACCTGGAAGCCGGGAGTGCTTACCATCTTTGACAAGGATCGTTCCATTTTTCATGGACTCAAATATGGCATTGGATGCATCAATGCATGTCTTTCCGTTCACTAAAGAAATGAAGCCTTCGGAAATTGAGGAGTTCGGATGCTCTTTTCTTTTGAATGCTTCCGAGTTGGGCACATCTAAAGTACTTTTGTTGTTGGCACATCTGCCCAATGCGCCCAAGATCACGTTCCAAGACTCAACATTTCTTCCCCTATATCCGCACACTTGGCCCATTTCTTCGAATACCCAGCACGCAGAAGAAGCATCACCGGCATTTCCATACGCAGATATAATAGAGCGATACGCCGCGGGAGACAGGTCGACACTTATTTCTGGTTCTATGAGCTTCCACAGAGATGTAATATTTTCCGCTGTCGATGGAAAAGGCATTAATGACGTGACAGTAAAAGAATCCAAAGGAACCGAATTCTCAAGCATATTTTCTAGAAGCTTGTACACTTTTTGGGCTTCAACAGGCAGTTCGTTTGACTCGTCGAGTGCAGATGCAAAATCTAGGGTTGCGTTAACATTGCCTTCCGTAGCTGAAACATTTTTGTCCTTCTCTGCAAATGCTGAGCGAGAATTGCGAGATTGACCGACTCGTTGATAAGCAGCACAGTATCCCCGCAACAAGATGTTGAAATGTCGAGTTGTTTGGTAAGGTAGTCCTGTTGCTCCTCCTGCCCCGACCAATGAAACCATCCTGTTAGAAGATGGCATTGACCCGATACTATCGCTGATTTTTTTATTATCCTCAGTTTTCTGTCCCACTTGATGCCCATCTGAAGTTTCAACCTCTGCCGTTTCTTTCTTTAATAATTGCATTCTTTTAGTTTGCCTTTGATTTGGCAGAAAGAAATGTTCAAAAACTTCACGTGCAAAATCAACGAATCCATTTTGAACTAACGTGTTCAAAAAGGCTTCAAAAGCAGAAGACACCAACTTTTTATTGTCTGAAGTCACGCTTGACTGGTAAAATTCCGTCAGCATTTCCCAAATTTCATGCTCGCGCCCGACCCTTAAAAATGGAACAAGCGCCAAGTTTACAGTAAACCGATCTGGTTCTAGATTAGGATCGGCAAGAAGCTTGTCAATGAGTTGGATGGCGTCCTTTTCCCCTTGTGAAAGTTCTTTGAACGAAATTTCCCCCAGTTTACTGACATCGCCATTTGAAGGCAAGGTGGAATCAAGCAACGCTCGAATTCGAGCATTGTATGTGAACGTGTCCCCCTGAATTCCCTTCTTTTTCATTTCACGCATACATGCATCGATGATGGGACCAGTGTCACTGGATTTTGAACATTTTGCTGCAGCGACAAGGACAGTGTTGAACGAAAGAATGTCTACATCCTCTGCTAGAGCAAAACGCTTCTGTGCAACGTCATTCTTCAATAGATTGAACGCTTTGTGAAGATATTTTTCTGATGACGTTGTTGATTGTACAGAAGAAGAGTTTGAATCTCCGAAATTTTGGAATGTCAGGCTGAAATCGTCTATTTCGTCAGAATCATAGTCTTTCTGAGATGGATAAGGAAGTTCATTCACAGCAGCATCACAGAGAGTAGCCAGATAAGTATTGAAAGCAACGATATCAACCCCGTCAACAGAGGATAATTGTTCCGTCGAATTCGTCTCAATTTTTACGCTATTACTACTTGCTGCCCGAATTCTCCTACAGGCACCTGCAAGTTCCGAAAGCAATTCTTCCATTTGATCCACTCTCCCATTCTTTCGCAGAGCATTCAAAACGGCAGTGTAAGCCATTGGCGACGGAAGAATGTCACTTTCTGCTCTTAATTGTGCATACAAGAGATCCAATGCAAGGGAAACAAGGCCTGTCATGGCCGTAGCTTTGATAACTCGTTCTACCACATCCATCGGGAATTGATTTGTAGATTTCATACCATCAAGATTATGTTGGCGACTTCCAACCCTCATAAGAGCCTGAATTCGTTTTCCTGCATCGAGGATTTCTTTTTGAGATCTTGCATTCACCATTAAATATAGAGCATCAACCAACGATGCATCAATTCGTCGTTTGTACGTATATCGAGGAGAAAGATTTATTTCTTCCGCCAAGCTGCGTTCGATACCTTGCACAACCCATTTCAGTGCCATTCGCTTACTTTTCGGCATTCGTTTTTGATTAGTAAACATTGGTTGGTTGTCATAGTTTTTAGTCGAGACGTATTTCTGACCTTGTGCAGATGGGCGACGGTTATTTGATTCTGAATTTTCTTCCAGATTTGATGCCCACAATTGAGTTGATTGGGAGGATTTTGATACTCTTTTGAAGCGTCCAACGGCGGAAGAAGCTGGCACAACAGGCATCGAATGCACCGAGAATTGATGATTATAACATTGAGCTCGTAGCGGCCAATCATTACTTTTTCTGGAAGCGCAGTAGACTGGTGATGGCCTTATGGTGTCATGGCCTAGAAAGGAGTATCCAGGGCAGACCCTGAGACTTAGCGCCAAGACTGATAATAAAAAATTGCCCAACATTGCGCATACGACAAGTTGCCGAGAAAGAAAGTGATGCTGGAAGGATGTTTTGTATTATCATCTACAACCTTGTGGCGCATGAAAATAAAAGGTGGGTTGTGATTGCATCACTGACATTCTTGGCAGTTTGGTAACATTGATTGTGACGGGCAGTCTTTGATTTGGTTGGTGTTGGCGTTGGCGTACTTAGGTTGGCGTTGTGGGTGTGGGTCGGTTGCTAATAATAATAATAAACCTAGTTTATTTGCAACGATGAGCTTGGTGGTTGATGTTTGATGTGGATGGTGGCTGTGTTGGCTGCGGCTAGCTGCATGCGGGCGGGTGGCGGGTGTCACGTGGCACACTTCTTATCTATTTCGAGGGTCTGGGTCAAACCAAAAAATATAGCTGGTCACAGATTTTATCCTGGAATACATAGTACTCCTATGTAGTAGATTTTTTTTTAATGTACCATACATAAAAATAAGTATCTACCCTCTATCTAAGTACCATAAAAATACCTAAGACGGAGCTGAGCCCCACGTAAACAACAAGCGTTCTGGAGAAACAAAAAACCTTCAACACTGGCATGCCATGGGATTTCCGTCAATGGCGTAGAGCGTCGTCCACAGTGCTCTGTTATGTGACCCTCGACGCATTTGTGTTCCCTATACACCTAAGGAACTCATTGCGGTCGATGGGTCACATAATAGAGGGATCTATGCATCAATATTAAGCGCCTGCAAAATAACTAGCGGCGTCGCCGCAATAATTCGGCACAAGTCGAGGCCATAATAGAGTTCGCTGTCAGCACCGCCATTTCGCCCGTGAAGGTGCTGAACCCGCATCGCTTACCCCCCTTAGGAGCGATACACTCAAGGGATCAACAGGTGTTGTGATTGAGGACGTCAAACCTGACGAACACTTCAATCGCAGCACTCGTCGCCAACATTTGCGTTGACGACGATATGTCTACGAATATAGTAACTACCACGTAAATCTAGATAGCTTTAGTCGTCAGATATTAGCAATCTCGACCGTATTTATGTAGTGTTACATTATTCTAATGTTAAACCTAAATTTATTTGACAGAATCATCAGATAAGGCGTGATCAAGTCCGCCACGATTGCCGCCATGGCCATCTTCATTTGGTGGTTGGTCGTTGTTGGCTGCCAATCAAATTTTTTTGCCTTTGCTCATCACAAATCAAATTGTAGGAACTAGTATGTACGATTATTGGATTTCTACATAGTTACTATTCCAGGATCAAAGCTGTGACCAGATACACATGAGGTGTTGTACCATGTACCAGACATCTCTACAAACCCTCAAGTAGGACTCATTTCTGGGAAGGTCAAAGCACCTCACCTATTTTCTCCTTATGTTGTATTCTCCATTCTACCTATCATTTTAAATAGTCCACTAACAACCACTACGATGAGAACTATCAAGCTTGCTGCCACCGCCAATGTCAATGCCAAAGGGCAGCGATCCAACATCAAAACTATTACAGTGTGTGGTATCACCTCCAGCACAAACAGTCGAGGCTGTTCCAAATGTAAGGTGTGCAGTACACAGCACTGTTGTAGTGAAGGGAATCTGCTTAAAGGTTACAAGGGCAAAAGTGATTGGTGGAAGCAGCAACCCCGAGGATGCAATGACAGTAAACTGGTTTGCCAATTGCAAATCCCTCTGCCATGTTGGTTTCATTCCAAAAATGGATGACTGGGGGCCAGGCACAGTTTTGATCTGGTGTTTCTCAGAGTCATTTGTGTTGAAAGAGACAACAAAAGAAAATGCAGAACTTGCAAAACTGAAGTTGTTGGTGGCAATGTTGCAATGATGGCAAATACTGAGTGGTCAAAGAAGAAAGTTCAAGGCTCAGGAATCATTCACTAAAAGTCCAATGATTATAAGGGAAGTGCCTTTTTTATCCTTGCAAGAAAACAACATTCAGCAAATAAATTAATCAGCACAATTTCAAATAGTTTTTGCATGACAATCATTATGTTTGATTATAATGAAAACAAATTGTTGCCTTTATTTTTGAGCCTTGAGTTCCACCACCATTGATTTGGAATCAATAGTAGCAAGTGATATCAATTTAGAAAATAGCGACAAGCATGTTGGATGCTATCGACACCACATGGGGGGATAGATACAGTTCACACTTGGTGTGGCCCTGTGCCTTCATGTGATTGCAATAAAGCATTACACATAAACAATCAGCAATTGCAATTGTATCACTCTCTACCACAGCAATCTACTGTGAACAAAACAGATGAAATAATGCTGGCGTGTTTGATGCTATTGATGCCACACCAGGGGGGTAGATGAAGATGGCATGGCACTGAGCCGTTCTTGCTTCATGCAATTGCAATTGTGTGTTAGACATAAACAATCAGCAATTGCAATTGCATGATAATCCATTGCCACAATCTATTGTGAATGGATCAGCTGTAATAATGCTGGGAGCTAAAATTTTGATTGGCACTTCTCTTGATGCATCAGCAGCCATCATGGCGGTGAAGGACTCATTGCTAAGTTGCCTTATTACTAGTCATAAAACACAGTCTAGTATTGTACATCCTATCTACTCTAGGTAGGATGAAATTTTCAACTACTTGGGGGGAGGGTGTATAAGTACAATAGGTTGAGTATCCTAAATGTGTAGCACAACACATACCCAAAGAGTTGTAGACAGGGTTTACCCAAATTTTTGCCTGTCCTACTAAGTAAACCCTTGAAAGGAGAGTGGACGGACAGGGCATCACACTCTCATGTGCGAGTGATACCTTAGGTAGGTACAATGTGCTGATAAATGATTGATATGGTACTCACTTGAAAACAAAGTATCTGCAACCTATGTCTTTTTTGTATTAACTTTTCCAAAAATAAGTACCCTAAGTACCGTACCCAAAAAAAATGGTGAATCACTGACCACAGTGAATAAGTGACTTTAATATTTTTTCAGAAAAAATAATTCCTTAACTTTACTACCAAGTAAATCTTGCTAGCTTTGGGTGATGAGTAAGAGACTTAATTATTTGGAAAAATCCATGCATAATAATAATATAGCCAGAGTGTTAACTTATACTAATTTTGGTTTTCTTAGTTCTTTTTTAGCGCAGCAACAAAACACAAATGGTACATGAGCCTTCTTACAGAAGTAGTAAGTATTGTAGCACTATAATGTTGCAGTGCCAGTTTTGCTCTGCTATTGTAGTACCTACTTAGAAGTATTCTACTATGTAAGAAGGTATGGTACTTATTATGTTTACTTCGTAGTCTCTGCTCATACTGCACAAAGGGCATTGGTGGTCCTTTATTCAAAGTTCATTATGGTGGATACCCCTCTAATACACACTGACTATGGCATGGCAGCCTCCCCCCACCCCATAATGGCGGCGTCCCTCCCCACAAAAGCATATCCATGTAATTTGATTGATGCCATCCCATTGCCATGACATAAATCCCATTGCTGCATTTAATCCTTGTAGTAATCTTGTGAAGTACTAAATACACTAGCAACATTCTAACAAATAAAGTGCATTAGTGATTAATATCTACACCAATTCTGTCTTATTTGTTGCTGCTGACATTTCCACACTCAATCTCAACCATTTCTGCTTTGTCCTATCTCTGCCATCTCTTTCACATTCTATCTCAATTGTCTCTGCTGAGTTGTGTATTTGGTCCAGGGTATGCCCCCTCCATTGATCCATTGTCAGTGCCAGAGGCCAACTAACCCCCATAGTAGACTCCTTTCCTATTGCAATCATTTTATTGAATTGATTTATAACAGTGGTGTGGTTCAAGTAAGGGTTTATTTGACTTTCTTATATGGAGTAATAATATTTGGACAGCCATGCTTCAATTGATGATTCCCAACTGCATCGGTGCTGTTTTTGCATTTTGCATTCTTAATTGAGTTACTGTTGATCCCATTGGCGCCAATGCTATTGTCATTTGACCCTTTTTGTGTCTTGATTGTCTTCCTTTTTTTCAAGGCATCAATAGCTACATGATATGAAGTGATTGGCACTTCAAGAATGGCTTTGATCCCACATTTTCTTTTCCAGCCAACAACAACCATAACATCACCCATTGCTTCAGAACTGATTTGGTTGATAACTTTCATCAAGTCAATGCTCTTTATGACATATCCATCAAGTGTTTCATACTCTGGTTGAATCAATTTCAAGCAACAAAGTATTCACTTACAAACAAGCCATGAAACAGTCAGATGCAAGTGACTTCATTTGAGCTATAGAGAATGACATCGCTGACCACATTGAGAACTTAAAACCATCTTCTCAATCTGGACTTTCAAACAAAAAGTTATCCTGACAGTCAACTGATGAAATACAAGGCAAGGATTTGTGCACATGGACATGGAGGGATGCAGACTTGGGGACATAACTACTGGGAGGCATTTGCTCCAGTTGTAAACTGGGCCAGTGTCCACCTCCACCTTATTATTTCTTGACTCCATGATCTTATTTCTAAAAGTATTGACTTGGTTGTTGCTTTTTGCTTTTAAGCAAGCAGAACTTGTGATGCTCATCTATATGGAGCTGCCAATGGTTTCCTGTTCAATTGTTGATGAAGAGCATCAATCAAACTACATGATCCTCAAAAATCTTTTGTTTATGGCTTGAAATAAGCATCCTATAACTGATTTGGAAAGCTCAAGAAAGGTCTAGAGGTACAGTGTTTTGTATCCAGCAGGGTAGACCCTTATGCTTTCTGTCAAGATGGTTGCATTATCCTAACAAATGTCAACAATTGCATTCTGTTTGCTAAAGAAGGTAAGACAATTGAAAATATCATCCAATCATTGTATGATGGTCCAGAGAACTTTCAACTCACTCACAAAAGGAGCATTGACAAATACTTGGGGGTCAACATCAAGCAAATGGACAACTACAGTTAAGGATTAACCAAATCATTTCTCATTGACAGAAATATCACTTTTCTTGAGATGAAGCAAAGCAAGACAAAACTAAAGCAAACTCCAGCTGGGAAACCATCTTTGAATAAAGATCTGAATGGCTGTAAGTGAAAGTACAACTGAATCTATGGAGGTCTAGTTGGTGTGCTCACCTATCTTACAGGAAGCATTAGATCAGAAATAGCCTTGGCAGTTCATCAATGTGCTCAATTCTCTGTCAATCCAATGCTCAGCTATGAGGAAGCGATTATGCAGATAGGGAAATATCTCTTGCTCAATAAGGACTGAGGAATCATTTGCAAACCAGACAGAACCAAAAGACTGGTTGTATATGCTGATGTGGACTTTGCTGGTGGGTGGGATCCTGTGAATGCAAATTATGTCAGGTCAGTCTACTCAATATCAGGGTACTTAATTCTCTATGCCACAACATCCCACTCCTTTAGGCCAGCAAGCTTCACACAGAAATTGCCCTTTTTGCAACAGAGGCTGAATATATTGCATTGCCAGTGGCTCTTTGAGAAACAATACTGTTAATGTGCATCTTCAAACTCCACATTCAACAAACTAAATTAATGTGTCAAGTGCATGAAGATAACCAATAATGCATAGTAATGGTTTAATCACTAAAGTTTACACCACAGATAAATCATATTGCGCTGGATTACCATCACTTCAGAAAGCATGTGCAAGCTCAATCTAATCCAGGTGGGTGTATATGCATCATTTATGTGGGCACTAAGCAACAATTGGCTGATTTATTCATAAAACCATTGGAGGAAGCAGAGTTTCTTAAATTCAGACAAATGATAATAGTCTGGTGAAACTAAAGTATTCCCATGAGGGAGTGCGAGAATTATTGGAAAATAGTAAGGGGTAATATATAGTTTACCTTAGTGATTTTTCCACTTGTCACCAACAGCGCAAATGGTCAAAGCCTTGAAACTGTTTGCTCTTTTGTAACTATTGAAACCTTATTTTTGTTAATTGCATGTGAAAGCAAATAAGCATAATAATTGATTCAACCTTTGAATGAAAGCTTAATCATAGAGTGGGTGCAGCCCAATTGATAAGCTTGTTGAGTCACATAGTGCAAGTGATTCTGCTTTAAAATGTGTGGCTATTTCTTCTGTGAAATATATTGAATCATAATGTGTGGGATGGAGCATTTGACCAAGTAGTCCAGGATCTTATCTTTTAATGACACCAAAACCTTGTGTGGTAGCCAATTAAATTAATCTAATCTAATAGATCGGAAGAGCACATTCTAATCTAATCTAATCCAATCTAATCTAATCTAATCTAATCTAATCTAATCTAAAACATCAACTTTGAATGCCAATAAAAATAAGATGAATTTGACCAGAAAAGAAAGACTCTTAATTAGGAGTGCAAAAATGTTCTGGGCATAATATTACCTTCAGGTACAGAAACATGTATGCAACACTGCTCAAAACTGTTTCAAGCTACCTGCACTTATTCTTTCCACTGGCAGTAGTACGTACCTAAAAGTCCTTGGATGATGCGATATTTTCATCTACTTGTAGAGAATAAAAGCGTTGTATCCATGAAGTTTAACAGAAGTTTAGAGGTTGTTCTCATTCAAATCACCATCAGTTGCGTTTTCTGGTACAAAAAGTATTACTGTCTTTTAAATTGGTTTTTGTGCCTCCATTACTTTGAACATCAAAATGTATCAACTAGGTACTTAGGAATTATTGGATTCTGTTCAAAACAGTCACCAAAAATAATAAAGAAAATGGGGGATGAATTTCCTAATCTTTATCGTGGTAGACAGCCATATGCGCCTTGACTTTACTAAACCTGATGGAAATTATTTTTTTCCTTCGAAAAGTATTCCTTCTTTCGTGAAAGTTTACTAAGCAGTAAAAAGAACTATTACAAGGCTTCCAACCCCCCACAGAAGTGCCACCATTTTCTTCCCAAAAAATGCAGTAACACAATATCATTTTGGGCCTCTTACTATGTTGCACTCTGCCCTCAAAAGACAAGTTTAACGATAGACCAATCCTTAACACGTCATGTTTTCTGTTTCATTGAGAGCACTGTTCTTCGCTTTGATAACACGGTACACCATCTGACTACGTTCAGTGATGGACAATTCTCTTGGATTAATCCAGCTCTGTTGGAAAATGAAAAAGCTCAAACTGCATGAATATTATTCATGCTCATTCAGGTGTGACGCAGTTTCATTACAGAAAATAGCATTGCTTTACATTTTTACTCTCCAAATCTCTCAATTAATTTTGATTGCGATGTGAAATCCAAAAAAAAAATCAAATATTTGAGAGTGGACTTGCCTGGTGCCTACCCAGGTAGATTTTTCCCCCCCAAATCACGAAATAAAATGAATGTTGAAACACAAAGAACTAAATCAAACCATAAACGCCCTGCCACAAAGCGATAATTGTCGAGTTAAGCACCGCTCTTCTCCTCAATAGTCTCAAGCTGGTCAGCCGGTTGTTCATCCCCTGCATCCCCCGCACCATCTGCGTTGTTTCCGTTGTCTCCCTCGTCCCCGGACACAACGGATTGGACTGCCTTCATTGTCTCTTCACCGACATTCATCTTTCCTTGTTTCAAGTCTCGCGCTGCATACGATGCTTCTTGAAACCAGTTCCCAATTTGATTCATTGCTCCTTGTCTAATGCAGTATCAGTGCAAATAGCGAGGGAGAAATCAAGGAATGAGATGGATAGAGTTCCTCTTGCAATAAATAAAGTACATCTGTCACATATTGAAGACTCACATTGTTTCAGAAGGTTCACCCACCATTCCATGGACGGAGGCACCAATGGCCATCAAAGTATCATGCAATCCATCGCCGTAACCGCAATCGCTCTTTCCACCCTCATCCCATCTCGTCACTTCTTCATCTTCCTCATCTCCGTCAACATTTTCATTTTCATTGGCATCTGCATCTGCATCAGCACCATAAGTTTCTGGGGCGTCGTCCTCTTGTATGTGTGCTGGTGGTTCGCTGGTTGCTGGCAAAGCTTGAGAAATTGTTCCTGTCATCATTGATATTTTTCGAGATCCGATTTCGGGAGAGAGGCTTATTCTTTGTTGAATCGTGGGGAATGCTGTGTTAGGAGGTAGCGAGCGCAATATTTCAACAGTTTGCAACGAAGAAAATAATACTATGTAGGAGATGTTAAGATGTTTTAGGGCACCAAAAATTATGTGATTCCAGGTGGATCAGATGATCGATCAGATGGCTTGGCTGGATGGAGGGCGTGCTGGGCGGGATAAAATAATACAGCTTTTATGGGGCAAAAGTGCGTGCGGTTCGTGGGATAGCATGGATAGTATGCGAAGTAGGTACCATACTTACCTATTACGGGCGGGATGGATACCTTAGATGGCAGGCTTGCTTGCCTCTTATCACATAGTATCTATCTAGTCCATCGCCAAAATCATAGAGATATGCACGAAAAATACTGGTATGTACGGGAGCATCATAGAAAAATCAATAGTATGACTTTGCCAACTCCTAGAGCTCGGAGACATGGTGTAGCAATAACTATTCCCCTGTAGGCTTACCAGTAAATTCTATCTTTTTGAAAACACCTCGAGAGACTACCTAGGTAATTCAATATCATAATTGTCAACAACTATGTATGATATTAATGCCCTCTTCGATGCTTGTTTGACAGCTAGCTAAGTAGCGGCTAAGAGCCTTTTACACCCAATAAACAAGCGACCGAACTTCTTGCTGCCGCGTGCCTTGCTGTACAAGATTGAACACTCCTTCTTTTATGGAATAAAGTTTCTATCATAAATGCACAAAAAATCATTTGGTAGTCTCTTCTAAAAAAGATTATTGAGTCAAATGCCACATAGAGTTAGAAAAATGT